>JAPMOR010039662.1:1031855-1050545 GCA_026543865.1 Argiope aurantia | reverse complement strand
AAGTAATTAGGGAGATTAAATTATCCGATCAACACCATGTTATTAGATTTAGATTAAGGAGAATATTAGAGATTGAATTGAACGATTATATTAATCACTGAACTTAACAGCCGAATGGATGACTAAATAACGATAATGACAAGAAAAAATAATGGCACAATTAGTTGGAATAACGATAATGATTTAAGAATCTTGCTATTGTTGACAAATTACTTCCTTGTCATCTGGTTGGGGTTCAAAATAATGAGTTGGAGTCCCAAAATAATCCCAAACTCTCTTCCAAATGAGTTGTTGATATATTTAATTAAACCAATTAACGTCGAGATTCATGCAAATTGATCATTTAATGTCATCAATTTCTTGATTTTGATTCATATTAAAAAAATTTCTAATCAATTAAAATAGTGAATCTAATGCTGTAATAACCTGGAAGGTAATCAGAAAGAAGAAGCTTAGAGTAATTAAGTACTTGTCTGCTTTTAATCAAACAAAATGATCGATATTTGTTTTCTTCAACCCTTTTATTTCTTAATTTTATATTCGGCATTGTAGTTTTTTTCTGTTATCGGATCACTATTTGATTCAATTTGATTTTAGCGCTTAAATTTTATTTAAATATGAGTCAAAATGGAAGAACATTGTTTCAAATGATTTTTTTAAAGTTCATATAATTCCAGCCTTTATACATTCCTGCGGCAACCTGGTCTAGGGATAGCACGTCTTCCCAGAGAACTGGGCGTTCCGTGTTCGAGTCCTGGTTCGGGCATGGTTGTTCTCTTCCCTATGTTCTATCTGTGAGGTGTGTGAATGAGCCCCCCTGTGAAAAGGGGTTTTGCAAGCGAATGTAAGTGTCATTTTCATATGAATTAGAATTCAGACATCTACCCTTAGGAGCTCAAAGGGCTTTACCCTCTGAAGCTACTGCACACTCGGCTTAAATCGCTGATACTCCGTCAGCGGGCTTGTAAAGTGCCGTAAGTAAACACAACAACATATTATACTTTCACAGTCCCTTTATCTTTGCATCTAAAGCGTATTACAAATGATATTTTTTTATTCCACTGCCAATGCGCACAAGATTTACTATTAAAACTCGTTTATTAGTCTATGACAATCATATCCACGATATTATTAACAAAATAACAGCCTATCTTGTTTATAATTTTAGCTAAAAATTTATATTTTTACTTTTTTTTTACAATAACCCTGTATATTTTCGTGTAATAGAGACGCATTATTTAATTTGGCAAGCCTGGGAACGAGTTCAAAGGTCATTCCAATAAACCATTGATTAATTGCGGCTGCAGTCTCTTTCTTCGGGATTGTAATACCATTGATATACACAAAGGGAAAATAAATCACAGATATAAAGTTTGCAACTAAGCAAAGCTAAATAATATCATTTCATAAAATGAAATACGGAGAAGAGATAACCATTTTACTCAAAAAATAATTCACAGAATTATGCTATATAAGAGCAAACAGATACAATAAAGGATATGTTTAGCCTAAGTTGTTGGTTTGGATTCAATTAGAAATCTTCATCCCTCATTTCAAAGACCTATTTTACATAATGGTTTGACATTCCATCAATAGATTGTCAACTCTGGACTTCATGATATTAAAAGCCTTTGCTATAAGAGAGTCAGTTATATGGAAATATGTGCACATTCGTCACCACAAGATGATATACTGCGGGTACATTAGCAATTAAACAGAGGCGACAGGCCTTTAATAATGAAATCACATAATGGATTGAAAGATATTGGATCAAAGATTGACACTTGCTTAGAACACGAATTACAAATTTCAGCACCGTAATTCAGATCGTATGTGCTTTTCCTTTTAAGTAATAAAGGTACGCCTTTCATGATGCGAGAAGATTTAAAGAAGTTGATTTCAATATTAACAGTGGAACTGCTTGTTGCCGCTTTTAACTGAAGAGTAGGGATTTCGCATGTTAAGTAGTTCTACAGGTGAAAGGTCTGCAAGATAAATTAAATTAACTGAAAACCGCAAGAGCCCGTTGGGACAACTGAGGATCGGTGCAAAATT
Organism: Argiope aurantia; assembly: GCA_026543865.1. Taxonomy (NCBI): domain Eukaryota; kingdom Metazoa; phylum Arthropoda; class Arachnida; order Araneae; family Araneidae; genus Argiope; species Argiope aurantia. The sequence goes on along the minus strand of JAPMOR010039662.1, from coordinate 1,048,490 downwards.
GAACATTCCACATGAGACTCTTATGATAATATGAGAATCCCTACTTGATTAACATTTCCACATTACTACTAACTATTCCGGGCACACAATTATGAAATAAAACCAAATACAAAATTGATCATACTCACATTTAAGATAGGAATAATTACATTAAATTAATTCTGTCTAGAAAGACAGATTAATAAAGACAAAAGTTTCATTTCAATTTGCTTACTCATTCCTATCTATCAATGTCGAATAACACCATCATGTTAATGTTTATTGAATAAGTAATAAATTCATCACTTTCATTTACATAAATGAGATGGCAATATGTGCTCGTTACTGAGGAATAATTATATGGATGAATTTGTTTATTAATGGCAAGTGATGAATAAGTAACGAATTCCTCATTTGCATTTACATATGTTGTTGATTCTAATGGCACTTGCCATAGACAAGAAGAAGTGATTTAGAAGTCTGTGATTTTAAGCCAAGAGTACGTCTCTTGTTTTTTCAGTAGCGCCATCTAGGGCCAAGAGTACGACTTAGCTACACACACGTCACAACACTTTTTTTCAACCCTTTCATTCATGCATTTTATTCACTCATGCGCAGATCGTAATTTAGACCAGAACTGGAGAACGATCACCCTTGATCCAGTACCCCCAGTGGTACATATACCGAGTATAGTGGTACATTTATATATACCGAGAAGGGAATATGTAAAAAAATAATTTGGATGAATTTATTTATTAATACTTTACTTAATTATTATTAATGTTTTAATCCGGATGAAATTAAAAACTTTAAACAGCCTTTAAATATTTTATAGCTCATTGTAATGAGCTAAGAAATGATATTTTGGTTTGAAGAGAATTCATTCTAATAAATTACATAAATGTTGTAAAATGATCCGTTTTTAGCTGTTTCTCTTCTATCAATTGATATTATATTTTGAAATATTTTTCTAAAGACAGTTTTAAAATGGGAGTGTTTTGGCTTTCATCTGAAATATTTGCATATAAGATAAGTAAGAATTTTGTAAATCAGTAATGCTAAAAGCCAAAGATTAAATATGAAATTGCAAAAAAAAGTAGTACAGGTGAAATGAATCAATATTTGAACTACATATCAAAACACAAAACGAATAATAAGTGTGAATTGGCGAATGAAACTTTCTCTTTTATTTCAAAATCTTTTCAGTGGTGTTTCATTACGCAGATTTTTTTTAAATAATTTTACTAGGCTAATTATAAATTATAAAAGGATGGGAAAGGATAAATTACAAAAGGATGGGAAAGGATAAAGTTATTTTCAATGTATTAAGATCATACTTCATAATTAATCATATTTATATTTAATTAAATCTAATGAATAAGCATATATTACTGTCTACTTGCAATTTAATTTTCAGTTAAGTACTTTAATTCTTTTGTGGAATGTAATTAATTGAAAGGATTTTATTATTTGTTAGCTTAGGATTCAATTTATTCTGTTTCGTGTTGTTTGTACATATAAGCAATCTGTGCAGATTCCATTTCAAATGTAAACAGTTTAGTGAACAAATCTGATAATTAAAAGTTCAACTGCAATTTATTTGGAACCATCAAGTTAGTTATGTGGCAGAAATATTGCCTTAAAGTATTGTCTTTCCCCATTTGCATTTATTGATTACTTATATGCAAATGCACCCAACAAAATTTGAAGTTAAACGAGAAATAACAAAACACTAAAACTTCTAAATTATTCGCATAAAACTTTCGAAATTACGAAACAACCTTCCCCCGTATTATTTCTAGATATAAGGTACAAGTGTTCGAAAGTGCATGGATATAATTGATCTTTTAAATTCTGTCTTGAGGGTTGTGCTTCGAACTGTGAAATTACACTACTTTAAAATCTAATGTTAATCTAGAAACAGACTAATTCAAATGCTATAGTGGAATTGTTATTTCATGACACTATTAATAATTAATGGTATATGGATGAAGAATTTTTGAATGATAATTTTAATTGAATAGAAATGTATTTGAAAATATAAGGTAAATGAAATAATGATTGTTTCGCATTGTTTGCAATAAATATTCAAATAACGCAAGTAAATATATCACATATATTAATAACAAATATAATAACATATTAAAAAATTTTTTTAAATTTTTTCTGCAGCATTTTGATACTCTTTTTCCTAAATTATGTAAAAGTAAAAAATAAAATGCTAAATTATGCATCAGTTGTTTGCATTATGCATCAGTTGTATATTATTTTTCAGTTGTTTGTGTTTGAATTGATACAGACATTATTTGCAAACGAATTCTAAAACGGTCCGCGTTTTTGCGCATGCGTTAGGATGGGTTTAATTCTTCAAAATAGAGATGAGAAGAAAGATGAAAGGAGGAGATGTTTACATTTAACAATGAAATAAACTCGGATTACACGTGCACTAATGAGGTGTAAACATTACAAATAATTCACAATGTTGTCAGAAAAAGGTGCTAATTCACAATACAATATTTCAGAGCAATTTTTATTTACTGTAAGAGACGTAAACATTAAAATGTGATAAAAAAATAGATGATTTCTGTTCTTAAAATTTGCTAATTCACTTTTTTACAAAATAATATATTTTTTTGTATGTTAAAATAACTCGCTTTCATATGTTATTGAATTTTTTGCCAATATTTTTTGATTAGCAACTGTGAATAATTGGGAGTTTACTCAATTTAAAATATTTTATTTTCATTTAAGGAACTGCTATAAATATGGAACGTTTAAAAATATTTTAAATAATAGGTTTTTTCAATATTTTTATTAACGAGTTTTTTCAAAAATATATTATTATTTTAAATATATGATTTTGTTTGTCCAATTAGCCAAATGAGCAATCAATAACGCAATTTTGAATTAAAATAAAATTACACCGTCAGAAGAGATATAACACTCACACAAATGTGAAAAAAAAATAATAAAAAAGTACCTAATATGGCGGAACTCAAGGTCGGAGAATGACGAATTTCACCCCTTAATGAGATAGAATCGTCGAAAAATGGTAGTATGAGAATACTGAAACGAACAGTATATATCGAAGAGTTCCTCAATTTCGGAGGTTTTCTATAATTTCCATAAGGATAAAAGCATATTAATACAATCCATTAGAAACAAATGAATCGAAAACTTAATAACTTTTTTGCAAATTAATGATATTTTTATCAACTCTGCTGAAAATTAATGATCTTCTTTAATTTAGCGTAATAAGAATCGGGTTTAACTAAAGAAAAATGATTTTTTCTGCAAACTTTTTTCTTGCTTGAAAATTAAATGGAATTTTTAACCATGAGGAAAAACCATGTAATGGGAAAATTATGTACTTTGAAAACAATAATTTGGAAATATTCTGTTTATGGATGAACCTTTTCCACATTTTTGTGTACAAAGCATGTGTTGGCCCATTAAAAGTTTTTCATTACTCCCTCAAAAATGGTTTTATTTTAAAGAATGTTGTTGGAAAAAGATTTAACGAGAATTTTAAAAAAGAAAATAATCATCATTAATAGATACAATCTTATTAGTTAGACTATATAATAATTAGACACATAAATTCCCTCAATCTCGTAGTTTCTAGAACTCATTAATAATTTTTCAACTAACTATAACTATGGACATTTCGCATTATGCATTTTGAAAAATAATACTTGCTTTCATTACATCGCATATCTACATTTGCCTTCCGCAAAAAGCCATTGACAAATTTACAGCTTTTTTTTCTCATGAAAGTCTTGTTTTAATTTATAAATAATTAATTTATTTATTAATAATAATAATTTTATATATAATTTATATAGAAATTAAAAAATTAGTAATTTTATTTAAATTTATTAATTTATAATTGTTATTTGATCTTCAAGTATAAGGAATTGACTGTATTCGTAAAGATAATATTATTTTCATTTTATAATCAACAAAATCATTATTCAATTGATTATTAGAAACATTTCAAATGAAATATTCCCTTACACGTTGTAATCTTTGAACAGGAACAATGTAAAGATCATTCGATAAAAATTCAAATCAGAATGTTTAAAAAAATAATTTCAATTTCAAAACATTTAAATGCCTCCATAAGTAATATTTAAGAATATTTCCTTAAATGCAAATCTGGAAAATAGGACCACATTTCTTCAGACCATTGAAATTTGTTAATTCAATAATTTTTAAAACGGACTTTTGAAGCTCAATTTTTCTCTCTCGTCCTTAGTATTTCTTATTAACACATATATTATTCAAATTCTTTCCGTTTTTTCCAAATGAAAGCATGACATTATTTTTATTTCGTAATTATTATTTTTTCTAGTTAAATAATTTTAAAAGGATTTTAATGTCTGAATGCATGTTTTGAAATTTTACTCTGATTTTCCTATATTCAAAATTTTATACGTTGTTTATTTTTTACATTTATTTAATTATTTATTAAAATTAATAAAATTTTCATTTTAAATGCTTGTTTTTTACTTAATATTTCACTTTGATTTTTTATTAATTAACTAATCATAATATATTAAAACGATAATCTATTATGAATAAATGTCCATAGTGGATAATTTATACTGCATATACATCCTTGAATATTATTAAGTATTGTTATAAAAAGAATTATAAATTGGAAATTTAAAAATCATGTGCATTTTAATTTTTTCTGAAAGAGAATAGAATTAATTCATAGTACAAATATGATTTAACATTTCAGAACAAAATATATAACTTTTAGTATTATATTTTTAAAAATTCATCAAAAAAACTTTACAATACTTAATGTTAGAAATTTATTCCGCATTTATTTTAACCAGAAGTCCCATTACCGAAAATCCCATTATCGAAGCATTATCGGAAATCAATGCCATAAGAGGCAACACACAATTGACCATTATTGTATTAGAACTATGAGCTCTTTTGTTATGTAAAATATGTGCACTGGATTACTTGCGTCGGATTTCGAAAACTGTAATCAAAAATTCGTATTTCGCATTCTCGTGTCAAGAGCGAATATTCAAGGAATCGATCAAGAGTTGAATTAGATTAGAGCCGAGAAGTCATTTCTGAGCGATACAAAATTGCAAATGGTGAATTGAATTATTGCAGATGTCGCGGACGTTTCTATGTGTACCAAAATAAGGATACAAGTTTACAAAAAGTAGCTTTGAAAGAATAATAAAAAATTATTATGATAAACGAGTTTATGAAAAGAAGTTATAAATCCTTATTTGAGACTCTCTTTTAGAATTGTTTTTTCTTTTTTTTTTTACCCTGCGAAATTGAAAACTATCGACTTTTTCTAACATCCAGCATTAGTCAGATGTCACACAAATATTCCTTTTTCCTACATATGCCCTTCTATTTCTTGAAAAAAGATTTCACTAATATTTCAATTTTGGTGAAATCTTTCCCTTTGTTTCTCGTTCATTGTGCTTTAATTTTTTAAAAAGTAAAACATAAGTGTTAAAAGATAGAAAATGAACTTCAAATGCTCATATTACACAGTTAATATTTTTCAAATTTGCAGATTACCTTCCAAATTAAATTTATAGTTTTGGTTCTATTAGTTTCCAAAAAAATTCATTACTTTTGGCTAGTAGTTTTTTTCTTTCATTTGTTTCCATTTTGATTCAAAATATACATTTTAATAGTTTTTTTAACGTCAAATCTTACAAATATACGCCCGTTCTAGACTTTCTTCTGTAATGCTCTTAAAAGTGTTTGAAAAAAAAATTCTATCTTTTGTTAAAGCCTTTAGAAATTTTTTTATATAGTTGAATTTCATATGAGGTATTGAAAATAAAATCACTTCTTAAGGAGGGATGTATAGATTAATCGAGCTTTCACACTGAACCTCTTTGATTTCATTTTCTCGCCCATAGGAACTATGAGGAGGTTATTTATCTAGCTTGTGAGAATAATATGGATAGAAAACTGTTTAATAATGTTCTGAAAACGAAACTTTATTATCATCAATGCAATTTTTCCATAGCTCTCATTTAAATAAACTAAGAAATGCATTAATGCTCGAACAGGGAAAAACGGCTAAAAGTGGAATGAGAATACTGGAGAATTGGGGGAAGGGCGTCATGAATCGTCAACCTAATCATCCAATTCGACATTGTTTTCTTAGCTTTACTTGTATCTTTAATTAATCAACATTTGAAGAAGATATTGCTACGGAAATTCCGGGATTCTTTCCATGATTTGTTGGTGGATGAAGGAACATCCCATTAGTAACGAACGACGACATTTATTTAAAACACACGACTCCACAATAAACACAGGGACTTGGCACATAGCTCAATTCAGCAATCACTTGAGCTCCACACAAAGGTTGCTCTTCGCTGGACTGATGCAACTATTCGCTGTTGACTCGCCAAGATTCAATATACGACTGTCTTCGGCTTGAGACTGCCGACATTTTATATTTCCGGAGCCGGGCAAAGAAGATTCTGGAGCAGTGAGGTATATCTCGGTTCCTATTAGTTCTATCATCAAAACTCTAGAAGATTCCCGTATTATCTATCTTGTCTACAAAGCCGCAAAATTGGTCGACAAGTCGCCAAATGGTCACCCAGCTCTGAGATCATTGACTCGGCTCCCGATCAGCATCCAACAGAGCTGATTGTAAAACGGTCTTTCTAGTGACTGCACTAATCGTGCTGAGAAGCAACATTGCAGATTTGTAACAGTATAAACAGCTCAGTCAATAAAAGTCTTAAAAGGGAAATAATCTGTGTAAAATTAAATTGTATTCCATTGATGGAACACTACAAAAGAAACACTTTCATATAAATTTCCCAAAATTACCCTGGCACTTTCTCTCCCATCCCCCTTCCTCAAAGACTTTCAAAATGCCATTATATGCTGAGTAGCCAATATATTTGGAAATATTGAGAGGATCAAAGTTTCTCGTTGTGTGTTTCTGTTATTAAATGGGCTGAATAAAGGGGAAATTCCTTATTTAAGGTAAACATAAATTGATAGAACACTGTATATCTTATACATTTTAAATGAGATATTCTTGTATGTGTATATATATATATATATATATATTTGTGTGTGTGTGTGTAATATATATCTCTAACGATTTGGATCAAATTTTATATTTAGATAAAATTTTGCCTTTTACTTTTATCTATATATTAGGTGTTTTTCCTGAAACACACACAAAAAAAACTCTATCTTTTTAAACTAACTATTAGAATTCTTTTCTGTCTACTCTCATGCTGGCAATGTCATATAATGCCATCTCGTAAGTTTTTGAGGCTCTTGCATTGTTGCCATAGGACCAACTTTTTGAGAGATGACGCTGATGGATGCGAGATGAGGTAATCGTCTTCTTGACTGAACTCGTTGGGGCAGAGAGGAAACATCGTATACAACGGCGTTTCAGCTTCTCGCCCATGTAGTAGTTAGAAGGGCGTAAAATCTGTCGTGTCTTGCTTGGCAGTGTTGTAGGCACAGTCTATTAATATCGGACACCAACTTGGACTGGAATACTTGACCACGGTCTGTAATGATAACTCGTGGAGCTCCATGCTTCAGGATTATGTCCTCTAGTAGGAATTTGACAATTTGTGTAGCTTCCGCCGTCGGTAAAGCTCTGTTGACTGCGTACCGTGTCAAATATCCGGTGCATACTACAATCCATTTGTTGCCGTCGTCAGATTTTTGAAATCGTCCTAGCAGGTCGATTCCGATGCGATGGAAAGGAGCTGCAGCTGGTGGAATAGGCACGAGATGACCTGGTGGCTTTTGAGGAATAGATTTTCTCCTTTGACATTCTCGGCAGTGCATCACTATCTTTGAACATTTCTGTACAAACCTGGCCAATGGAATCGCTTTCTTATTCCATCATAAGTCCTGATGAATCCTAGATGTCCGGCGGTAAGGCCATCATGGAGAGATTCTAGAATACTTAGGCGTAAATGCTTCGGGATCACTGGTAGAAATTTCTTTCCGGACGGATCAAAATTCTTCTTGTAGAGGACTCCGACTTCTTCAAAGTTACCCAGCCGGCTTGCTTCGGTACTTTGTTGGTCTGCTTATTATTCTTGCCAATTCTGGATCTTTCCTCAGATCTTCTGAGAGATTAGTGAATACAGTGGCACCTATGGAGTCCCCAGACCATGAGTCATCTACTTTTAATGGGTTTCTGGACAGACTATCAGCATCTCTGTGTTTCCTTCCACTTTTGGACACCACTGATACGTCGTATTCTTGGAGTCACAGCGCCCATCTTCCTTCAGTCCTGTCAGCCAACACAAGCAATGATGGTCAGTGACGATCTTGAAAGCCTTTCCAAAGAGATATGGCCGCAACTTAGTTATAGCCCATATGGCCGCAAGACATTCTCTTTCAGTTGTGGAATAGTTTTTCTCAGCCTTCACCAGAGTCCGCGAGGCATAAGCTATTACTTTTTCCTTCCCATCTTCGATTTGGACTAATACTGCGCCTATTACGTATCCACTCGCGTCGGTGTGAAGTTCCGTTGGTGCAGTTTCGTCATAAAGGCCTAAGACAGGATCGGAGGTAAGATCTTTCTTCAAGGTATTAAAATATTCCACTTGTTCAGGTCCCCAACAGAATTTTGTGTTCCCCTTCAGTAACAACTGTAGAGGTTCGGCTTTATGGCAAAAGTGCTTGATAAAGCGGCGATAGTAAGAGCAAAGTCCCAGGAAGCTTCTGATGTCGTGGATATTCCTAGGAACGGGAAAGTCACTCACGGCCTTTATTTTTTCTGGGTCCGGTCGTACGCCATCACTGGATACTAGATGTCCCAAGATCTTTATCTCTTGTGCTCCAAAGCGACATTTTTTTGGATTAAGGATAAGGCCGGCGTTCTGTATACACTGAAGGACGGTATTCAACCTCCGAAGATGTTCCTTGAATGTTTCTGAGAACACCATAATGTCATCTAAATAGCAAAGGCACATTGTTCATTTTAAATGCCTCAGAAGATTATCCATCATCCTTTCAAAAGTTGCAGGAGCATTGCATAAGCCAAATGGCATCACTTTAAACTCGTATAATCCCTCAGGTGTAATAAAAGCCGTTTTCTTACGATCGGCTTCCTAGACTTCTATTTGCCAGTAACCGGAGTAGATATCCTTAGACGAAAAATATTTTGCCCCCTTCAGGCAATCCAAGGTGTAGTCAATAGGTGGCAATGGATACAAGTCTTTCTTAGTAATTTTATTGAGTCGGCGATAATCAATACAAAAACGCCAGCTTCCATCCTTTTTCCTGACCAAGATGACTGGAGATAATCATGGACTTTCTGATGGTTGAATGATGTTTTCCTCTAACATTTTGGTTACCTCCTCACTGATGATGCGGCGTTCGGATGGGGACACTCTGTAAGCTCTCTGACTAATAGGTAAGTTGTAGCCTGTGTTTATTCGGTGTTTAACATTGAGTTGGTTTCCGTTCTTGAACGTCCTTTCTTGATCGAAAATTTCTGAAAACCTCTGGAGTAGATGAAACATTCTTTCTTTTTGGTCGATCCTCAAATCCGGAACTATCATCGTGGTATGATCGATGACACCCAACTTTGCCTTTGAAGTAGTCGTGGAATAAGGTGATCCCTCATCAATGGTATTTACGCAGTCTTCGTGTAAAGGTTCGGCATACCCGATGCACATGGCTTTAGGGATGATCTGAGGTTCTCCTTGTCCGTTGGCAACCCATAGTTCGGCTTTTCCATTAAGGAGCGTAACTATAGTAGACGGAATAGCAACTTCCTTGTTTAAGAGGAGCATCCTATTTCCCTCTACTATTACATCAATAGCTCGAAGGTTCTTACAGCTTAAGACGGTGACCTTTTTGATAGAACGAGCAGGTACTGTATAATCTTCCAACGTGGATAAACGGCTGGAGTCCGGAGTTTGAGATTCTCGAATGACGTCTTAAAACAAGAGCTCCGAACGGCTACAATTTATAACAGCTTGAGAAGCGCCCAAAATGTCCCAACCAAGGATGATATCGTGACTGCATTGCGGCAAAACAATAAATTCAAAAGCTTGAGGTCGGCCATTGATTTCGAGACGAATCGCACATTTTCCCACTGGTCTCACGCAATTTCCATCGGCGACTTTTAAAAGAACATTGTTAGTTGTGGGAAACATAACTTTCTTCAGTAGGCGACGATACTTCTCCGAGATTACAGAAAATGAGGCTCCAGAGTCCACAAGGGCAGGTACTGGCTCATTGTCGACGATTACTTCTCTGTTGTTTCCGGTCATCTTTGCGGCACAATGTTGCGGCATCGGAGGATTTTTGTCACTAGCGGCCTCACCCCCAAGGAAGGTCGTACCGCTTAGTTTTCCTCCTTTCTGCGGCTAGGAGATCGACTGGATCTTCTACATGGCGACGGAGATCTATAGCGATGTGTCGGCGATCGTTCTCGTGATGGGCTGGGCGACAAACTTCGGACTGCTGGTTGACTGTATTCTTCGGCATAGCGTATCTCATTCGACGGCGGGCGGCTGAAATCTCTGCTAGTAGCCCGATATGCCTCAAAAATAGCTTTGCGATCTCGGCAGTATCGAACTACATGGCCAGGGCGGTCACAATGGAAACAGACGGGTCTTCTATCAGGAGTGCGCCAGACATCTGTCTTCCTCTGTGGTTGCTTTGCTATGGACGTAGGTCGTCTGGCAACGTCAGCATAGGTAGGTTGGCGTCTTGGTTTGACCTTTGTCCACTCTGGTGTTGTCTGTGACAAAGGAGCCAAAGCATTTTCCACTTCCTCTCGAACAATGGCTTCAATGCCTTTGTCTTGGAGTTCGGGATCAACTACTGGAGATAAGACGCTGGACCTCCTCACGTACTATTTGACGTACCAGTGATACTAGATCCAGTTGCCGGTCAATTGCAGCCATTGGTACCACATTTGGGAGCATTTCAAATTTCCTACCCCGGATCCTCTTTTGCTTCATCTCCTCGACCTTTCTACACCATTTAATAAAGTCTTCGGTAGTGGTTATTTCTTTCATCAATAGTGCCTGGTAAATATCTTCGGCGATTCATTTCATCAAATAAGACAATTTCTCTTCTTCTGACATATCTGGTTTGACTTGATGGCATAATCCCAACACGCTTTGGATGTATGACTGCGTGCTTTCGCCACATGTTTGAGCTTGATACTTTAGATGCTCTTCTGCCTTCTTTACATAGTGCTGAGTTTACCTAAAGGCCTCTTTTAACATTGCTTTGAAAACATCCCAGGAAGTCAATTTATCTTCATTCTTTTCAAACCATTGTTTCTCTGTGCCGTCCAGGAAGAAGAGCACATTTGCGAGACAAGTCATGTCATCCCATCTGTTGAATTTTGACTCTCTGTCATATTCTTTTAACCATTTGTTTGGGTCCTGTCCTACGTCTCCTTTAAATACAGATGAACTCCTGTATTGTGGCTGCGCTGATGTCAGGATGACCGGTTTAGCTTCTTGTTCCATAGGCATTTTTCTTGTTTCTCTGGGTGGTGGATAATAAACCAAATTCTGGTTCTAGGCCTTTAAGGCGATAGCTTCTTCGTAAATCAGTTTCCACGCTGACTGGAATCGTACCCGGCGCCTCCACCAACGAATGTCACGTAGATATTCTAGTGTTGAACTCAATGACGCACACAAGAGGTAGAGCTAAACCAATTTATTAACTGAACTCAGAATTGAGAATACCGTAACTGACAAATGTTCTGCTTTTATACAAGCAGAGAAAGTTCCAGAATACTCTTCTGGAGACAGTAAGAAAAGACCAGAACACTTGTCTGGTAAACTAAGGAAATGTCCAGTATCTTCTGGAACATGAAATAAAGGAAAACATAAAATCAAGGAATTAAGTATTTACATTAACTATTAAACGCATTGTCTCTAGCGGGATTCGAACCCAGGTCTCTTGATCACGAGATCAGTGCCATGACCATTCCGCCATGGAGATTCGATTGTCTTTCTTCAATGCGGCAATATTATTTCTTCAACTCTGCATTATTTGTTGTTATTAATGAAATCGATTTCTACAGCTCGACTTGTTTTTATTTCAAAAAAGTCAGCAAATATTAATTAATTTTACTTCACTGAAACAATTACTTTCTCACTTATAAATGGTTATTAAATAGATTCTGTAAATGCAGATTAGCTGTTCATTATAATATGCTTTCATAGTGAACTAGTGATTTTTTTTAAAGCTAGATGGTATGGTATGGTATTGTGAGATTTAATGATGCAAGAGCCAAATATGGCTTAACTGTGCCAATTTTTAAACCTAGAACAAAGTTTTAGAGCTAACGTCACCCCCGCATAGGAAACAGCTATTTTAATTGAACTATCTTAACTGAAGAAACTCCTTATTCAAATCCCAAAAATACTCTATTCGTTGTAATGAAAATTATTTCACAAATTCACCAGTGTTTATAGATTTCTTTCGCATCAAAGGATATCCGATTTGAAAGATGAAATTGTATTTCCGTTTATAGTACATTTATTTTCAATGAGCTACGAATATTTACCTTTCGAAGAATCATATTATATAAGCCACTTGGAGCTATTCATATTAAAAAAAAACTTAAAGGAGTGTTCTCCTTCACATTAAACAACCCTTATCAGTGGTCTTCTTAAAACTTTCTCGCATACTCTCCAATAAATTTGTGGTGCCAGAGAAAGCCTTACGTGGTATTGTCATATAATAGTTACAAAATATTAATTTTTGATTCTGATTTAGCATTTTTACTGAATTTATCGTGTCATTTTTGGAGAGTTATTTAAAAATTAATCCCTGCCATGCGATTAATAGTATTTTTAGAAAATGTCCGTCTGTCTGTCTGTGACAAAGATAAGTCAAAAGCGTTTTGAGCTAGATAAAAGAAATTTGCCATACTGCCTTTACACCAAATTTGGAAATTTCCAAAATGTTTTAGGAGTTACGATTCTAAATCTTACTTTTTCAGTTATTTTGTAAATTATATGATAAACATTTAATATATGAAACACATAATACATTTCTTTTTATAGAACTTGCTGTATAAATAACAAATTATTATGACTTACAAACAACATAAATTTGGAAATTCTGAGCCAAATAATTGAGAACCAATTGCATTTTATTTTTTATGAAAAAGCAATTTTATAATTTTTTAAATATCCTTTTTTGTGTTTAGACATGAGGATGTATCCAAAATTATCAAAAATATGACAATTTTTTTGGAGATTATTTTGGTTTGGTTTTTGTTTTTGAAACTTTTTTAGCTTAGTAACCTATATTTGAATTTTGGTGAATACAAAATTAGAGATTTTTTCCATATTTGTTTTAATTAATTTATTTTTATAATCAAATTTGAAAATAATATTTTAACTATATAACATCATAATTATTATTTCATTTTTACTGAACCAAATTTCAGTAATACTTTAAGATGATAAATTTTTGTATTATTTTATATTATTACCAAGACAATTTGTCCACGTTAATCTAATTTAGAATCTACAATTTCATTTTCATTTTAGTTTAAATAAGTTGAAATAATTTTTTAATTTATTTAAACATAAAGAAATTCATTTCCGAAACACATTGCACAGATTTATTTATTAGTATCGAAATTAGAAAAATATTTTAAAGTTGAATACTTATAAAGACACAAATAACTACATGAAAAATAAAGTTATTTTCATAGTAAATATAACAGGAATTAATAATCCGCTTTTAATAAATAAATTATGGAAACCTATTTTTTCATCGTTTGTGGCACCCGGATTTCTAAGAATTGCGCATATTATGCAATAATATATTATTCTCAGCATTTTGAATATACTTCTTACAGAGAGAACCATAAAAAAATATTTTTTAAGTCAGAAAGTGAACATCAAGACATAACTTTATACCCTCACTGCTTTGAACACTATTCTGTTATATTTGTTGATACTAGATCATTTTTTCATATATTCCATCAAACATACGCAACTTTCAAGAGCCTTCATTTCTTGAATCTAAATTTATTTCCTGCTTTGTCTAAATAGCAATGATTTAAATCTAAATCGTATTTATCATTATCATCAAATAATATCTAATTAATTTATGCTTGAATTAAAACTTTCCGATATCCATATAGTTTAGAAGAAACTATCAATTATATTGTTAGCTTTAATAATATACCTATGTTATGCCAATGTAAATATTAAAATCAAAACAAAAAACATTGTACGGAAAACATAATTCATGGGATTTTTCAGTTCATATCAGCTCATATTAAATAGCCATCCAATCACAAGTGTTCAACATTCCGATAATTTGTGCACATTTAATCACAGCATCTCAAACCAAGTTCTTTACACTATCAGAAGATGAGAGAAAATAGCAAACAGACAATCAGGACGAAGCTTAAAACGAAAATTCCTTGAATGGAAGAAACCATCATGTAGCGCCTGTTGGAAAAGAAAAGAAGATCAGTTACTCTAAATGTGAAAATGTGCATCACCTTTCTAAATATCAAGAAATATTTTTCTCAAATGTTCGTGGAAAAATTGTAAATTCATAATTATAGGTAAAAAAACATGAAAATTCCTTAAAATATTTCTTGTTTCTTACACGATTCTTTTAGACCAGACAAGTATGTGATTTTCTTTCATTTGAGACAGTTAAATGTTCTCAAATGGAAAAACTGCCTAAATAAAATGCAATAAACTCCAAATGTTTAGAAAAAATAAATAGGCTTACCATTGCTGAATTCTTTGTCTTTCCGATGGAGATCTTTTATCTATTTTAAAATCGTAAAAGGGACATACTTCAGGAAGTTTTGATGCTATATCTCGTAAAATTTCATCTTTGAAATCTAAGCTCAAATCCTGAAAGAAAAAAAAATGTGGCATCACAGTACAGAGTTAAAATATAGTGCTATTATAGGTTATATGATTTGCATATGATTCTCCCGTGATTGTGATGCCGCTCTCTTTAAGTACGTTTTGTCATAATATAATATAAATAAGAACTAGGAGTACCCGCACATCGTTGCTCATAGCATAACATCAAAGAGGAAAAATTAGCTTTCAACTTAAGTCTAGCCTCCGACCGACATGATATGGGAATGTCACATAGCATCAAACAAACTTAAAAATATATTTAGAAATCATCAAAAATAACCAAAAAAACAATTTTTATAGCATATATTCTGAAATATTTAGACTGTTAAAAAGGTAAAAATATGATAAGTTGATAGATGAAACAATTCACTATAATCAGACAATAGAAAATCTGTTTTAAAATTTTAAAATTTAAAAATATACAAATAAGTCACTGTACCCACTGTTCCACACTTGTTTATCATCTCTGTGTAATCTGATATTAAAATAAAATTAGCTTGCTTCATAATGTTTCTTTGGAAACTATATTTTCTGGGCTATTACTTCGCTTCTCATGAGATTCATTCTGTCTCTTTCATTCAATTGCAGTGTGATTTAAAGAAGGACGGTTACTTCGCTGAACAGAAAACTCTTCTTCCCTAAGTGTCGATATTCTTTCTCTGATATTCGCTATCTAAAATTTGCTTTTCTCTACATTCTCATTATTGCGCAATAAGCGATGCGCAGTTTGAAGTTTTCGCAGATGTGCGGGTAAATGCAAACGACAGATACTGCTGTTTTACGCATACTCTAATCCTAGTAGGAAAATAATTAAAATCGCAATTATAAAACTCCTTTTTTGTATTTTGTTATGACTTCAATATACTGCAATTTTCCCCAATAACTGCCTTACAAAATGATATAAATATCTCCAATATCAGTTAAGTATTTCTCGAGTTTTTCGCTTTCAAACAAACAGACGCTTTCAGGAGACTTTATTTTATACTATGTATAAATGTTCTAAAAATTCTTAAAATCAGTTTAATTCACTCACTTTTCTGTCTTCAGGATGAATCAATTTGTCAAGACGTTCCAGATTATTCCTTTCAAATTCGAAATCATTAAAAACGAAGAAATCATATGATGCCACAATGTTATCAAAGAAACGGTAAAGGGAATACAATCTAAAAAAACATATCAATGATCAATAAAGAAAATAATTTATTGATTATCAATAAGGAAAATAATTTACCAAAAGTCTATAATATGAAACAAGCAAATAAAATATTACCCGCATTACTTTATTTTTATGTAACTATGACATTAAGTAATCAATATATTAAAAAAATTTCAAATATAGACATATTAGTTTCTTTTCAAATTCTAAGATCATCTTATTATGTATTGTTCCATTATATTATTTTTTAAAATTAATTCACTATACATAAGAAAAATATTAAATTTTGTTACTAAATAACTTGAAGGCTCTTTATTTAATAATTGTATATCACTTCTATTTATAATGTTACATTGTAAAGTAAAATGAATCATGTAAATATAAATAGCAATTAAAGTAATTTATAGAGATGAATGACAATTTATACTGACTACTTAATATAAGTTAATTTTAATCAAATTTTCTATTCCTTCAAAGCTTCGAAACGTGGTAATAAATAATTTACATTTAATAATACACAACGCCAAACAAAATATTACTTCCCTGAGTAAAAAAGGTTCAACATTAAAGTAGCTTTTATC
Organism: Argiope aurantia; assembly: GCA_026543865.1. Taxonomy (NCBI): domain Eukaryota; kingdom Metazoa; phylum Arthropoda; class Arachnida; order Araneae; family Araneidae; genus Argiope; species Argiope aurantia. The sequence goes on along the minus strand of JAPMOR010039662.1, from coordinate 1,031,883 downwards.
GCGCATATATATATATATATATATATAT
>JAPMOR010039662.1:1003536-1019729 GCA_026543865.1 Argiope aurantia | reverse complement strand
GAGAGTATGTTGGGAAGGTCATTTTTTGTAACTTCCAGCTTCACGTTTTATTGAATAAGCACATGATTTTGCGTGAATTATCTTTCCTTAAAATTTGCAAACAACCTAGTAAATATCATATATATTTTGATAATTTGAGGCATTAATAAATAATCAAATTTCTATATTATAAAATGAGGATAACAAAATTTGATAAAAATTTAAATCGGTTGATCGCAATCTTAAATAACAAGGATAAAACAATAGCAGAAAAGTTATATAAATAATATTTAACTAGTATTCACATAAAGTCAATTTGTTGTGTAAGACATACGTTAATTACACATTATAGCTCATACATAAGTTGTCTGATAATATATACAGCCACCATCATTAAAATATAAGCTCTAATATAGGTGCAATCGAGATATATTTATAATAATAAAAATTTATAGCAGAAAGAGTCTCTTTTTGTACTATATGTTGTATTCGCAACATTAATTTATGGTTGCCTTTGCTTCATACTCAACACGTTTTTCTATACTAGGTGTAGTGAAGCAAGATGTTAAATGGCATGTTCATTTATGATATCCCCATAAGCATGATGGCATCGCACCATGGCACCTTCATACGACATCATATTATGTTAATTAGAAACAAATACACTGAAGAGTCAGAAAAATACACCAATGTAATATCGTGTTCGTCAACACGAGCAAGCAGAAGTTCCGCAACACGGCGTGGTATAGATTCAACTAAGTTGGTAGATATTGTAGAGATGGTTCACACCAGATTCCTGCAGGACAGTCCACAACGCCATGAGAGTGCGAAGTGGTGCAGATCTCCGAAGGAGAGCAAGTTGCCAAGCATCCTAGTTATGCTCGAAATTGTTCATATCTGGGGAATTAGGTGGCCAAGAGAGGGAACGAAATTTAGAAAAGTGACCCTCGAGCCACTAGATAGCTACTGTAGACCTGTAGAATGGTGCATTATCTTCTTGGAATTGTTCACGTCCGTCGGAATGCACTCAGGGTATGAAAGGCTGCAATTGACCAGAAAAGATATTAACGTACCGCTGACCTATCATGGTCGTGTGTACATGTATCAACCATCCCATTCCATACTAACTGCAGACCCCCAAACCATCATAGAGCCTCCACCAGCTTGAACAGTTCCCTGTAGGCATGAGGAATCAATGGATTCATGGAGTGTTCTCCGGATCCATATACGGTCACCCACCTGATAGAATTGGTAACATTACTCATCGGACCCAGTCATTAAAAGTCCAATGAAAGTATTGGCGAGCTGTGGCAAGGGTCAGAGTTCTGTGCCACTGAATCAACAACGGTGCACGAATTGGTTTGCACGAAATCCCATATCAATTAGGGTATGTACAGTATACAATTAGGTTAGCACAGTACGTACGCTGACACTTGTTGATGACCAAATCCGCAGCAATTTTAGGAAGTGTTGAACTGCTATCTCGTGTAACGATTCTTTTCAGCCGTCGATGATCCCGTTCTAGCAGGATCTTTTTCTGACCACACCGCTGTCGGAGATTTGAAGTTTCAAGCGGAAACCTGATATTCGGGGTACATCCTTGAAGTGGCAGTGAGTGAAAATCCAAATTCCATCGCTACTTCGAAAATGCTGTGTCTCATCTTTCGTACGCCGTCGATTATTTCCCATTAAAAATCCCTTAAATCTTGATAACCTGTCATTGTGACAGCAAGAATCAATTTAATAGCCACCTCAGATACCTGTTGTCTTATATATACATTGCCGGCCGAATCGCGTTACGCTGATTGATTGCATATCTCCATTTTTTGAATAAGAGCGGCTGTTTCTGTTTTTCTGACTCTTCAGTGTAAGTGGAATTTAAAAAATAAAATGGATTTTAATAAAAAATAGATTAAACGGAAGTAGAATTAGTGTATTACCTTTTTGATCCTACACAGCATGCTGCTAGAATATGAGTATTCCCAACGATGTCTACTGGCACCAAATTTAGTTTGCAGTTCGGATTCGCATGGACAACTTTAACAAATCCTTTTCCTACCTTTAGAAGATATTTGATTAAAAAAATATCACATTTCACAGAACGAATAAAAACCCTTTACATTATTTTAAAGCCGGAATATAACTATCATACATTAATTTAGAAAAATTAATAAATGGCAAAAAAAAATTATAAAATAATCTCTATTAAAAAATAATAATTTCATTCATGTTGGGGTTAAAAATGGAAGAAAAAAATATCCTCTCAATGAAGAGATAATTGATCATCCCATCTAATTATTGATCGGATTATTATGTTGATAACTCGAAAATTTAAGGGCTATTAGGGGGAATACTAGAAAAACAGAAAAAGGCAGAATCACATTGAAATGCAACTGCTCCGATAAAATTTCTTTAACTGGTTTACTTTAGGAATATGGCTGGGATAGCCTGATTGGACGTGCATTCTCGATGTGTGTGGTGGCTAGACGCACGTATAAATCTGCCGTGGTCTGAATATGGCCAGGATAGCTTGGTTGGTAGGACGTTTGACTCGCATTCTTCATGTGTGTGGTGGCTTGTGCACGTATAAATATGTCACTGTCTGAAAGTCCTCCATGTCGAGAGTAATACCACTGGGGGTACTGATTCAGAGGTGATCGTTCTCTGATTCAGGTCTAAATTACGATCTGTGGATGAGTGAATGAAATACACGAGCTAAGTACGCCCCATAACAAAGGTTGTGAAGCGTAAGTAGCTAAGTCGTACTCCTGACCCTAGTTGGCGCTAATGGAAAAAAAACATGAGTCTTACTTCGCTTAAATCGCTGATAGATAACTGTCAGTGGGCTTGTAAAGTGCCATAAGTCACAACACTTAATGCAGCGTTTCTCAACCTTTCAGTATTTACGGCCCAGTTTTCAATCATAATTTTCATCTCGCCCCCCTCTTATAATAAAATGTATACAACAATAATGTATATTGAGTATTTTGGATTCTGTTTTTAAATTATTTTTAACTAACTGCCAAAACAAGAGTAAAAGCGAGCCAACGTTGGTGAGAAACCACATCTTGCATTTTGGACAAGCGGTTGGTGAACAGATGAAGCGAATGAAAGCGGGGAAAATTTAAATATTATATTTGAAATGAAAGCCAAACAGGGAGATAACGTTAAAATAATATGAAAGTAAAAAAAATCGTTAATGAAAGTTAACCTAGACAGGGTGAGCTAAATTTAGAAACTGGCAATACATTTTTTCGAATAATAAAGGAAATAAAACAGAAGCGTGACTAAACAAAAGTGAAAAAAAATAAGCAATGTTTGTGGAAGGAAATCCACACGGCCTGTGCCGTCTCGAGCATGCGCGGAGCAAATGTTTTCTAATGGGAAGAAGGAAAATATTCGATAACGCAAGTTTCAATTCCAGCCAGTCTCATTCAAGTAGATCATTTTATCGCTATCGAATCTATAGTGAATGTGTATGTTATATATGCTTTCGTGTTAATTGCAATTCACCATATTAAATATTCAAGGCAGTAGATTTATGCAGACTCATGGATAAATTTTTAAGCGGAAGTAAGCAAGAATTAGACGATCGTCAAGCATCGACAAGTACACAGACGAGCGTGATTCCGAAAATAAAACCAAGAAAATATTCTCAAGAATACTTAAATTTTGATTTACCAGTGCTGAAGTAAGTGAAGAAGAAAGGTCCCTGTATATCATTTGCTCAAAAATGTTGGCCGCAGACAGAATGAAACCTAATAAACTTAAACGACATTTGGAAACGCTTCATAGTGAGCACGTCAACAAACCCAGGAAATTCTTCGAATTAAAATTGAACTCCTATAAAAAGCAAATATCATTTTTAAAGAAACTTTGTATGTGAATAAAAAAACTTTAATTGCATCTTACAAAGTTCATATAAAATAGCCAGATGTAAAAAACCTCACACCATTGGTGTAGAGCTTATTTTACCAGTAGCAATTGGGACTGTAGAAACTATGTTTGGAGATCATTTTTCAAAATAATTGCAGTCCATACCTCTTTCAAATGATACTTTTGCTCGTCGAATTGGCGATATAGCCGAAGATGTACAGTGTCAGTTTTTTTCGAAGTTGCGTGACAAATTGTTTTCAGTACAGCTTGATGAAGCAATAGAAAGTAATAAAGATGCTCATTTAATTGCCTATGTTCGAATTTGTGATAATATGTCATTAGTAGAAGAACTAATTTTCTGCAAACCAATAGAACTCAAAACAACAGCGCTCGCATTATTTTCTATTTTAAATGCTTTTATGAACGAGGCAAACATAGAATGGAAAAATTGAGTCGGAATATGCACCGATGGAGCTTGTTCAATGTCCGGAAGATTTAAAGGTATACAAGCAGTTGTAAAGCAAAAATCGCCTCAGTGCACACATTGATCCACATGAAAATCCACAGAGAAGCTTTGGCTTCGAAAGCAATGAGTCCTGGTCTGAATAACTGAACTACGGTTGTAACCATTGTAAATTATATAAAAATGATACCCCTGAATTGGAGAATCTTTTCCGCACTTTGTAAAGACATGGATTCAGTACATTCAGCGTTACTATTTTATTGCGAGGCAGGATGGTCATCACGTGGGAAATTTTTGCAACGTGTTTATCGATAAGGAGAAGAAATCGCCATTTTCCTAGCAGAAGAAAAGAGACCGGAGACCGACAATTTTCGTGATGGTTTATTTGTGATGAAATTGAGGTACTTGATCAACATATTCGAGAAATTAAATAACTTGAATCTTCAACTCCAAGGAGCAAATACACATAGTATGTTGGATACGAGTGATAAAGTTAATGCTTTTTGCAGAAAATTGGAATTGCGGAGCAGAAATTTAAAGCAAAAAACCTAACAATGTTTGCAAATGTGGATGATCGTTCTAAAACATATAAGGCTGAGGAAGTACATGTAAAAGATGTTTTGTAACCATTGCAAATCTTTTAGCCGCGCTGGTAAAGAATTTTAAAAAGTATTTTCTTGCTAACGACAAACTGATAGCAAGTTACGAGGTGGTTAGGGATCCATTTCATAAGACTCCCGAAGAACTCTCAATTGATGAGAAAGAAAAATTCATAGACTTCACGACAAGTGGCGGAACTAAGAGACAATTTAGTAATAAATCCCTATTTAAATTTTGGGCAGGAGTAAGGTTGATTTTTCTGCACTAAAAGCAAGGACATTTCACATTTTATTACCATTTTCAACATCCTACCTTTGTGAAACTGGATTTTCTGCTGTGACTTCTTTGAAGACAAAATATAGAAACAGAACTGAGAGTGGCTATTTCTAATATTAAGCCATCCTTTGAAAAACTTTGCTTTGAAAGATAGGCCCAAGCAAGTCGCTAATAATTATTAAATTTGTTTTTAATTTAGTATGTTTTGATTAAGTAAGTTTTGATTTAGTAAGTTGTTTTACTTTAATAAGTTATTAAATATGTCGAAATGCATTTTGTTTTCTATGTGTATATGTGCTTTCCTTTCAGTCAATTAATCAATTTTTTAAAATAATATTTTCTCTTGGATATTCTCGCATCTCCCTAGGGGAGCGCGCCCCACAGGTTGAGAATCGCTGACAATGAATAGTGGTATGTTTTACATTTGGAAAACAGATGCTTGCGTCTAATTTAAAGAAGTGTGCGAAAATGTCTATCATTCAGAGTTCTAGACATCATTCACTTTAGAGACTGAAAATGGAATATTTTCCATTATGAATTGTTTCGCATGTTAGTTTGCACATTTTTTCTCCAAGTGTTGAATGTGCTATTTTGCCATCCTAAGGCATATCCTTATTGGGATAGTATAGATTTAGGAAACCAAATTAAATAAATTTAGTTTATCTTATTATGAATTTAAGATTTTGTTATTTATTTAAAATACCTAAATGCGCATAAACATATGCTTAAAGAACATTTAGATATTAGATTCTTCATTGCTTGAATGTCAAAAAAAAAATGTGAAAAAATTTCTAATAGGTCTATCATTACCTACAACTTTGGTATGAATCCCTGAAATCTGAAAATAATTACAACATTTAGCAAACGTAGTGAAATTGTCAGATCATTGGTAATGTTAAAGAAAGTATTTCCCTATGTTATTGGTATGGCATCTTTACATCTTCGAGATGGAATAGCCTGGTTGGAAGGGCATTGGACTCACATGCATTGGGTAGTGGGTACGAACCCCACCGGCAGAAGGCTGTCCGTGTATAAGGCGACTAGTGCGCGTATAAATCTGTCGTGGTCACAAAGTCCTACAAGTCGAGATAATAGCACTGAGGGTACGGGTTCAGAAGTGATCATTCTCTGATTTAAGTCTAAATTACAATTTGTGGATGAATGAATGAATAAAATGTATGAATGAAGTCCGTCCCGTGAAAAAAAGGGTTGTGACGCATGAGTAGCTAAGTCATGCTCTTCGCCCTAGACGATGCTACTGAAACAAGAGACACTAAAGTTCTCTGCTTAAAATCTCTGACTTTTTAAGCGGGTTTGTCTATGACAAGTGCCATAAGAAACAACAACAACGCCTTCGAGAATGATCTAGAACTTCTCCGCCCTGTGGGGAAAAACATGATTTGAATGTTGTGTAGAAATCGAACTCATTGCAAAGAATATGTACAAAAGTTAAAACGTCTGAAAGTATTTACACAGTTAGGATCTAAAACCCTTTGGTTTCATGTGGCTCATCTGGGATTTATGCGCAAGATGATGGTTACAACAGCTTGCGAGAAGCAGTATTATTATAATACTTTTAGAATATTTAAGTTTTTTAAGGGATTATGAATTGAAGCTATTCGCTCTTCGCCTATGGAAATTTATACATCTATTTTGTTGTTCTACTGTAATTTGTGTTTCATTGTATATTTTATTTGCTTTATTCTGTTCTTCAAACTAATTAACTGATCATTATCAATGCATCTGTCTTCTGAGAGTCTGTGACCACATATTCTATTGCAAAATTCATTTGTTTCTCTACACTCGATTTGTTTTTGAATGTTGTTAAATGAGAACTTTTACAGTATATGTATTAATCAGAAGAAGTATCAGAAGAGTAATTAATTCAGTAAAATTAATTAAAAATGCAACTAATTGACAGATATAACCCAACACATTAAAAAAATTTCATGCTTCAGATAAAAAAACGAACTTTAAAAATATGTTTATAATCTGAACGTAATTACTTCATAAAATGACATAAGAGTGAATATACATCTTACTCCAATATAAAGTCTTTCTATGCCAGTATTTCCTTCTCCATATCCCTGAAAAAGGAGATGAAAATAAATTTTACTGTCTTTTCATAATATATTTGAATAATATTTTTGCAAATATATTTTTTCTCCAACAGTCATAAGTTTTTAAGATTATTTCATTAAAATTTGAAATTCTCTTAAAATTATCAAATTCTTCATTTTAAAGTCATTTCTTCATAAATTAATAAATCATTCTGGCACACTTTCTGACAGTTTTCTTGTAAGTATGTAACTGAATGAAGCATTAGTTGCTGATAGCACACTTTTTCAATGATTTGGAGAGAGGTCGGGGCACGGTTTCATCCCAGTAACATCACGGAAAGAGACCGTTTCGGTGGTCCTGGAGTTGTCGTCTGGGGAGGCATTATGATGAACGGGCGGATTGAGCTCCACGTTTTCGACAGAGGTTCTGTAACTGGAGATCGCTATTGTCAGGAGGTGATCCTTCCCCATGTGCGTCTGTTCCGAGCTGCCATTGGATCAGACTTCGTTTTTATGGATGACAATGCACGGCCACACAGGACTCATGCTGTTCAGGAGCTCCTGGAAAGTGAAGATATCACTCGAATGGATTGGCCGGCGTGCTCCCCTGATTTAAATCCGATAGAACATGTGTGGGATGCTTTGGGGAGACGCCTTGCGGCACGATTACATCCTCCTGGGAACACCCGACAATTTAAACAGATGCTGATTGAGGAATGGGCACTCTTACCTCAAGAACTGTTGGACAATCTGGTGCTGAGTATGGGGAGACGGTGCGAAGCAACCATTGCAGTGAGGGGAGGGCATATCCCATACTAAGGAACACCTGCTTGCTGTTCTTCCTCTTGGACAGACAATCATGTGTAACGATACTATGAGTTCAATAAAGCCATTTTTTTGTTTGATTCCATACTGTATGCATTGTATTCATTTCTGCGCAACTATGCTTTCGTCATTCTTTCAGAACAAAATGCTGTATCTCATTTCTGAATTTCATGTTTCTCAGATGATTTCTCGTGAAATTATGGCAAAAAACATACCTGTTGCTTAAGTTTTGCACACCAGTATATATATATATATATTTATTTCCAACTTCTTATCAAATGTTAGACCAACCCCTACAAATGGGAGACCGTCTGCCAGTCTACCTATGCATATTTGTCTGCGCATGCAAATATCGTAACTCCAAAGCGCATTTTTTTTAAAGAAAATTTGTCAATGGATTTAACAACTGTTGTAAATTCTTATTTAAGTTTGAACTAAATCTGTCAAATTTTTGAATGTTTTTGAATTTGTGGTATTTACATTCTCATGCATGTAATCTAAATACTTTAAAAAATCCAATGACTTAGATAAATAAATTTAAGTAGAGATCATTTTATTAAACGTGTAGTTATGTGGTAAAGTTTGGTTCTATTTGGTCGAAACGCGTTGTTTTTTACGATAATTTAATTTCTTAAGTGAGGGGTGGTGGTGTTCACGATTTGGCTCGATGTTCAACATTTTAAGTGAGGGGATTATACATTTATCATCGAATATGTGAGAAAATTTTGGGAACACTATTTCTATTGATTTTCTTCAGTGATGCTACATTTTTAGACCCTGTAAGAATTTTGGATAAAAACATCCGTTTAAAAGAATAACATAGTTAATATTTCTACTTACAGGTAGTGGACTTTTGCATATATTGATGATTATAGACGGTCGGACGATTGCAACTGGTAAATCTGTCGCTGTATCCATAATCAAGTTTTCAGCAAGGCACTTACTGAAGGTATATGCATTCGGCCAGGGTGGTTTACACTGTGCAACCAATTCCTCGACTTTTTCATTGTCGTTACTTCTAGTAAATAAATTACATATATATTAGTTCGAAAGAGATACCAACAATTGAAGCAACAGAAACCGAAATTAAACATTTAGAACGTAAATTTTGCATCTTTCAAATGTGAAAAAATTGAAATGATGGATTGTTGTCAATAAAAATGTCTGATCTTCGAATATACGATGCAGGCCACATCTACTCAGTTTCTTACAAATAACCATAGATGAGAAACAGCTTATTAAGTAAGAAAATTGTAGGAAGAGGTTGTATTAATATGAAATTCAGGTTCTTACAAGACATTCGTTTTTCTTCCGCAGATTTTACTATCTAAAATCTACTTTGAAAGTACAAGAGAAAGAATACATGTGGGGCTTAGAACAATCATACTATATGACAGATCAGTACTAGCTTTCACCGTAGCTGATAAATGGCCCTACCTTAAAAAATAAGATAAGAAAACATTACAAAATTTTAAACAACTGAATGAGGCAATAATCTTTTCAGTTAATTAAAGAATCCGGATTGGATTACCTTATTTTGACTTAATGAATTTTCACTTTTTTTTTTTACTTTCTCGTACATAAAGTATTCTAATCTCTAAGAGCTTCGCATTCGAAAATATTTTGTAATTGTATCTGTCTATGTGCAAACGACATTCCGACCCGTTTCGAAGGCATACGCAAAAAAATCGAATAATCGGAAAATAACGTTGAATACTATGGGACATCACCTCACACAGGTGTAGCTATCCCCACATTACTTTATGCAGACACCAGGGCGGTGGGAGCCAACCCCCGTACCGGATGTTTCTTATCCCCATGTCTGAGGTGCATCCTGTTAACTGTGAGCATGCGAAACTTTGAGCAGGATAAATCAAAAGTATTTTGTATTAGATGAAAAAAAAGTTCTTACAATTTTGTTTTGTTTTTACACTAAATTTGTAGATTTCATATCAAACTTTAAACGCAAATCTTTCCCAGGAAATTTAGCTGGCTATACAAATAAAAACAATAACTATAAAACGTCAGATATAGACGAAAAAAATTAATATTGATTTTTAACATCTAAAAAGTAGATTCGTATCGAATTTTGAGTTTCGTATATCATGGATTGATTATTAATCGCTCTGTGAATTTGCATACAAGAATAACCGGAATCGAGTCATTAAATGTCTTTAATGACTCGAAATAAATTAAAGACATTTTAATAACACAATTATGTTTAAAATAAATAAATTTTAGTGTATAATCTTGACATGTGACATAGAGTAAGCGAAAAAATTCCGAGAATGCCTTTCTGTTGGATTCATGTAATAATTAAGGAAATTTAGCGTCAGTTGAATGATTGAAATCTTAATTCTCTGCTAAAGTATTCGAAACATTTTCTCAATGCATTTATAGGATGGAAAGCATTTATTGCATGCATCATAAGATATTTCATAAATGTACCTGTAAACTAGTAATAAAACCACAGATATCTCTGAAATGTGTGCGTTGTTATCTCTTCAAACTTTTCTTCTTCAAAAAATATTTATGATTTATAGGAATATTATTATTTACATTTAAATTATTTCATATAACAATATCAGTCATCTTCATAAAAAAATCAAATTATTGTTTTTATTACTAGTTTATTTAAAGTAAAGATTAGAAAAAAAATTGATTTTCTGAGGTAAATGCGAAACGATCAAATTATTTATGGTATCCATATAAGAAGTATTGCGAATTTCAAATCTGACAGTTAAAGTAAAACCGGAAAACAAAACCTCTACTCAAGTCTTAAAAGAAAACATATAGCATGTATAAGATTCTTTTAAAATTTTCGAGCATTACCATAACTATTACAAATTTAGTTTGAAATAAGAGTGATCATAGTCTATTAGGAACCCTTTTCGCAAATCTTCATTCTTTTCATAAAACAACGCTAAAAAAGAATTGTGGAAAATGGTTTTTTAAAATTAACACATGGATAATAAATAAATGCAAATGATCATCATTTTTTCATTAAATCAATACTAAACGTTCAAAAATTTAGAAAAAATCATTCAAATTTTAAAAAAATGCCAAAAAACAGCAGAATAGGCAGTGTAAGTATTAGGGAAAAAAAGAGATGCATTGGAAAATAAATGTCCTATATAAAATTAAAGTTCAATTTTTATTACTATACCGAACTATTAACGAATCCTTATTCATTTTAAAGTACATTTCTAATATATTTTTCTTCCCGGGATTCATAATTTTCTACCATTTGTATCCTTATAAAAATTAATTTCCAGACAAAATGAGAATAAAATTATCATGATTAAGCCTAACTGAAGTTATAAAATAGTTAGGGGAATGTCCATGCGATATTCGATGCAATTGAAAAACAATTTTCAAGTAATAATAACAATTTAATGAAATAAATTCTGAGGCAATAAGCAGTTTTTTTTTATTGTTAGAAATGTGTTTTTTAAATCAGTCTATTACCCGGATTGAAACAAAAATTCCCAGTTATTACTTATTCTTATATGTTCTTGAAAATTTGGAGAATACTGGGGTGATAATTAACTTTCCTGTAACCGAGACTTTTGCATAAATAAATTTAATTTATGCAATAACATTGTTTGATGAGTCCCCAAGAGCATAATCATGCTGCCGCATAAATGACACTATCTTTCTCATAATAACATTTGAAATCTAAGAAAATGATAACTTCTGCGAAATTCATTCCCAATTACCTTAATGATCCTTTAGACAAATGGAAAAAGGGCCCTTATTATAGTAAAAATGCTAAGAAATAGTTTGTGATATTACAAGATCTCATTTAAAAAGAGGCCCCAGATTTCCTGTAGATAATATATTCCATAAAAAAGGATCTACATAAAATTAAAGCAAGATTGGAATTTGCTACCATTTATATAGTAAAGTGTTGCCATCCCTATTAAAAAGTCATCTGGCAGCTGATTAGAAAAATCGGAGCATCATACGATCGAGCAACATGTTTTCATTGTTGGACGATATTTCAAAAATAATGAAAGTCTAAAAACCACAATGCGAGGTTTACCCCCCTAGATTGTGCATTTTAAAACCCTTGTATTTCTTTTGATGGGGTTATTTAAAGTCAAAGATCTATGTCAACAATCGCGCGTTCTTTAAAGGAGGAAATTCAAAGCTGCATCAACGAAATGCAGCGACATTTATGGAAAATTTCTATAAAAGAGTGCGTAAGTGCCAGCATAGCCATGGATGCCCTTTGCTCTCTGTGTTATTCCCTAATAACGATATCCTGTGTACCTCACGATTCAATAAAACGATAAAAATTTAAAGGAAACAAAAATTATGTCTTTTATTTAATTCAAATCCTGCGTTAATATGTTGTTTCAACGTGTAACGCTCCATTTTTACTGACTCTAAATTATCAGCTGTCAGATGGATTTTTAATAAGGTTGTGAGCACTTTACTGCACGCTTGGTGGCAAATTCAAATCTTACATTAATTTTGGGACACCCTTTATATGTGCCCGTATTCCTAAACAAGTTCTAAATGCATAGCTTTACATTAGTGGTTATTATATGCACATATCAAAGTTATAAATACTTTTTGATAATGAAATCTGTAAATATATCTCATTTAATTTAAAACTCCCAGTCAAATGTGATAATTTATCGAATAGTTTGGATAGCAAGGGAGAAAAAGAAGCATGTCAAACATAACTAATCCCAAGGCAAATAAATAAAATGGAATGGAACGAATGAAAATCAATATAAAAAATTCGTCACAAATTATTGGAAACAATAAGCTTATAATCTATAATTTTAGCAAAGGGTTAACATAATATATCAAAATACTTTTTGGTAATGCTAAATACCTTCTAAATTTTAAATATCATTAACAATATTAAGCATTTTTTTTTGGTATTCAGGATGTATATTTTGTCGTTTCCTATTTTATAATATAATTATCGGCATACAGTATGTCCACAAAATCCCTTCCCACCCTCTTTATTTATAAAAGGCTGCTGCTGAATTCATAAAAGTTGTATGTAGGTAAAGTAGGCATATGCTAGTGAATGAAACCGTCCGTGTCGCTACCTGGTGGAAAATTTCGGAGTTAGCATTCCTATCTTGAAGACAGAATGAATTAGGAAAAAAATTGATTCACAAAGATGTAAAGAATCATTGATTTGATACAAAAAGACGATTTGTGGCCATCAATGCCAAGAATAGAACGGTTAGAATGTGTATTTGCTTTTCGTGAATTCCTTCACTGTGTCGCCACAATACTTGAATGGAAGAAGAAATTATTATTTTTCGAGCAAAACACACAGTGTGCAGTGATATCGCTTGTGATTGCCTATCAAAAGCAGTAGTGCCACCCCCCCCCATCTCATTCTGTTTTCGAAATAGAAATGCTAACTTGGCAGTTTTCCACCAGATGGCGTCGTAGACGATTTCATTCAGTTGTGCATGGATACTATACCTAGACACCACTTCCATGAATATGGCATCAGCCGTTCCGAAGTTAAGAGGGTGGCAAGGGAATACCATTTAGCTTATTTATAATGTTGTTTTTAACCATCATTTATTCTTCCGCTTTTGTTTATTTATTTACAGTGGAAATGAACATAGAGGGTGAGTGTAAACTTGCAGGGTGATTTAATTTATTATCATTTAGTTTATTATTTTATTTTACTATCATTTATTTTTATAGATCATGATTTATGCTTCGATTCGATATTGTACTTGAAAAATTAATAATTTTGCAGCTTTACAATTCATACCTTGATGCATATTACATTTTTTAGCATTACATAGCAGGCATTCATAATATACAAAAGTCGAATTTGTGTTTTAGATGCGTTTTTCTCAACCGGTTGAAAAAACATTGACTCAAAACTGCACTAATAATCTAAAAACATCATACCAAATTTGATACATTTAAGTTATTGTGGTTTTGAATTATTACGTTTACATTTTTCTGCAAGTAGCTCGCAACAAACTGTTCAACACCTCATTGGATTTGAGGTATGTGGGGGGCTTTGAAAAATTTGAATTGAAAAAAATAATGGGTATCCACGCTACAAATGATACATATGCGTACCGACTTTTATCCATCTAGCTCTCCTCGTTTTGCAATTATAATGTTATATGAGAACAGCCGGACAAAGAGACTTCCTCAGAACAGATTTTACTCAAAAATTTGGAAGGAATCTGGAAGTTTGGTGTAAAGACTGTATACCAAATTGCACCCATCTAGCTCAAATCGTTATTAAATTATCTCTGCCACAGACAGATGGACGGACATTTGTGTTTTTTGAAATCAGGGAGTTCTAAAACGCAGAGATTCGTCATAATCTCGAGTTCGAATATTTTTAACGACAACTATACCTACTCTATACTAAGTATACAAGAAAGTAAAAAAAAAAAAATCTAAGGTTTAGTGTAACTTACTTTAAGGCTTCGATAAATTTCTCAGCTCGGAAAGGTAGTCTATAAATTTCCTCCTTTAAATTAACGCCGATGTGATTGCAGATACTGTATGCTGTAGATGTGAATACCAAAGCCTGAAAAGATTATATATATATATATATATATATATATATATATATATATGGAGAGAGAGAGAGAGAGAGAGAGAGAAAATTATGATCTGTATTATTGTTATGCATCAAATTTACATTAGAGTTCACTCGATTTGTTATCCTTCTGTAGTAGAATATAACTGCAAATTCTGCATATGTTACAGAATTTACGATAGAGTTCACGCGAATGTTATCGTTCTGCTTATTCGCAAGTTGGTGAATGTGACAAGGGGAAAATCCAAACATTTAGATGAATTTGGTAGATGGTCTTCTGACTAAGCCCTAAAAAGGGGTACGAAACGAAACGATTTAAATGGGTTCGAAACGACAATATTTAAATTGCTGTAATACCATTCTACTATTTTAATTTTATATCAGACAAAAGCAACATCAAATGAAATAGGGACAGTTGAATTTCAAGATAAGAGACGCCTAAGAAAGTAGTAGCCTCTTAGAAAAATATGTACAACTAGCCGCCTTTGGCGACCAGCCGGTTCGCCAGTATTACCGCTCACTACAATTTTCAATTAAATATTTTAAGTAACTGGTCTCTTAATAGATTCTCAAACAAAACATTTTTAATCTTTAAATTTTGATAGTCATACCAAACTTATACTGTTGTTTAGATCTTTGTTTTCAATTTACTATATATATATTGCTAATTTGTTGTCATTTCCGGTAAAATCTCAACTTTAATTTAAAGTGGAAATGATGAAACTGCAATTAATATAAAGATATTTTTAAATAAAACCAAGCGTTTTATTTTATTTATCATCTTTATTGTTATTTATTTATTATTATTATCACTGAATATGAGTATTACAAACAGAATCGCTCGGTATTTAAGTCTTATGTTAACTACAAAATATTTTTCATAGTTTATGTAATATCTCAAACAATAATTCAACAAAAATTTCTGAGATTCAGTATAAAATTCAGTTTTTAGTTTTGCTTTCAAAAGGATTGAAATGAAATCAATAATAATATTTTGTTCCTGCTTATAAATATATTTCAAAAATTATGAAGCCTAAATTTAATGCAGTAAGGTATCATATTCTGAGAAATATTCTAGACACACCAAATTTTAAATAAATGAATGAATGTTTCTATTTTCCACGTTCAACTAAGACTTATTTATGAAGTTTTAAATGTTAAAAATTTAGAAAAACTCACCATTTTTATAATCTTAGGCCAATTAATCTTGAGAAACCTGTGCGCTTATTGGCGTACTTTCTTTGAAATGATCGATGGAAAATCTAAAATTATCCTTTTTTTATTGAATAGTGATATTCAAATCTTCATAAATCAGTCAGTTTAAGTGATTAGAAATTAACTCTTAAAAGTCAGTGATTTAGTTGATTGGAAATTAATTCTATGACCACCATAAAATCTGTGCTTTCTCTTGTGGTGTATGCATTCTCCTTAATATCCGCTCGAATAAAACATCACTTAGAAAAGTACTACATAGAACAAACATAACAAAAGTAAACATAACATTTTAATAGTTGCCAAAAACAGAAGAGAGAAAAATGCAATTAATAAGCAGACGATA
>JAPMOR010039662.1:984259-999959 GCA_026543865.1 Argiope aurantia | reverse complement strand
ATTTAAAAATTCATTAAAAATAGAAATTTAATTTTAAGATTAAAACATTAGTATCATTTAAAAGGTAAATTTTTTATCTTTAACTTCATGTAAAAAAATTTTTTGTGTGGTAATATTTTCGGAAGTTATAGCAGAAACACGTCAAAATTTCGCTTCATTTTTAAATAAATAAAATTCTAGTTAAAAATTCGAAAAAATAACCCCCAGATGCACATTACCGGCCTCCTAGGTATACACGTGCCAAATGTGGTAGCTGTAGGTTGAATGGTCTGGCCTGTAGAGCGCCAACACACACACACACACACACATTGAGCTTTATTATAAGTATAGATATCAAGAAAACAAAGTGGTTGTGCCCACCCCAAAACGTTCTCGTGTACTCTCTAATATGTATATGAATTCTAATATCTAAATACTCCCTAAAATATAAATATATTATGCTATTGAAAGTTTTGCATGGCATTGGTGTACACTAGTCACGAAATATTAACCTTTGGAATGAATTACGATTTTAAACAAAATCTATGCTGTCATCCCTATCGGGTGTTTTGGCGATTAATCCCTTGTATGCAGTGAAAAACTATTAATATGATTTTTTGACTTATATTATGAAATAGTGTATCAGTGTTGATACCTTTATAAGTCACGGTAAATTTTGTTATTGAAAAATTATTTTAGAAATTATTAGAAAGAAAATTAAACAATAAACAATCTACATAAGAACATAATAAAAAAATTAATCTACATCTACGTTTTTGTTTCTTTCACCAGCTCCATTTTTTTTTATTTATGAATTTTTGTTTATTTTTAATTAAATATGATAATGTTTCATACATAAAAGCATTTCAAATTTATAATCATATAAAATTGAAAAAACAATGGAGGTCACTGTTTAAAATAGGAATATGACTTATATATAAGTATGCATGCGTGCAGTTATCCTAAAAATTTGTATGAATCTAAACATTGAACTTCATCGAATTGAAGGTGGCATTTTTCTTCATTATATCCTTCATATCTCAAGAGTAATGCATATTGTTAGAACATTTTTTATGGTCAGTGCATAAGACATTCATAAGGGATATATAAAATTTCCATGGAATTATTTTATGCGTAAATTCAGGATTTATTAAAATTAATGTAAATTAAATTCAATATGATAAGAGCCAAATTCTGCTTACTTCAAGTTTCTTCATTTTCCTGCATAATTCAATTACACTATTCAAGCCTAAAACATTAGTTTCAAGCATAGACCTAAAATGAAAAATATGTATGTGTATTCATTAGTTTATAAAAAACACCTGTAATGGGGTATACATTTTTCATTCTTATTAAAAGATGGTTCTATAAACATGTCAATTAGTAGATATTCATTCATAGGAACATTTTTAACATTGAGAAATATGAATTTTGAATCATGTTTTTTCCCCTTATTTATTGTCATAAACAATTTCCGCTATTTTGCTTTTACTTGTAAGGCGGGCGTATTTTTTTCTCTTAGTTTGTTTATAAACTTCACGATATCAAAGTATGAAAAATTTCTATCTCCAGGAAACTTAAATGCATACATATTTTCAAACGCTAACGAACAGCTAACCTTCAGCATCTTTTTTTATTTGAATACACCTACGTAAATTGCAGTCAGATGATTTTGTAAATCCCACTTTCACTATCCCATTGACGAAAATCCCTTTTTGGTGAGCAAACTTGCAAATAATTTGGGAAAAATTCCCGTGCGATATTTTAAATTTAAATAGATATCAGAACAAATCAGGACGCCGGCGACCTGGCATAGGAGAAACGCGTCTTCCCTTTGATGTGGGCGTTCGGGGTTCGGGCATGGTTGTTCTGTCTGTGAGGTGTGTGAATGTGCCCCCCCCCCTGAAAAAAGGGATTGTGCAAGCGAATGTGAAGCATGAAGTAGCTAAATCGTACTACTTGGCCCTAGTAGGTGCTACTGAAAGAACAAGAGACGCTCACTTGGCTTAAATCATTGGAAATTAACTATCAGCGGTCTTGTAAAGTGCCCTGAGTTACAACACAACAAATCAGGATGAGCTAAAAATGATAATTCTCCTCCTCCATAATAAAATGTTTTATTGATTAATCTATTCTAAATGGCAAAATAAATATCTTCAGATCGTTTTTAATTAGATTTTGGCATTATTTTTGTAGATATATTTTGACGATATTAGCAAGTATACTTTAAATAGAATGCGTATAAGTGGACAGTATTTTAAAATGGTTTTTATGATACAACTTCTGGAAAATTTCTGAAAGTTAGGACTATTTTCAAATTCGGAACACTCGTCAGGTCTGTAATGTGGAGATTCGTCAAAATTCCGAATTCGAATTTTTTGACAATTACTAAACTTTCTCTGTCTAAGTATACGAGAAAGTAAAAATTGAAATTTTTTAGCTTTCATAAAACGTCATTCCATACATACATCTTCTAGATATTTAATTTGTCATGAAAATAAGGATAATAGATTTTCAGTAAACTTGGTTTCCATAAATAGCATTTTTAAACATCAACGCAACTTTCTGTTAATTGTTTTTACAGAAATTGAAAATAATAAAAATCCATATTTTTTTAGAATTTTTATTTGTATGATAAAGACTAATTCTACATTAGTCCTATTTTCTTTCATTGTAGCCATAATACACTCCCATACTATGTTTATTTTCATTACATTTTTCTTAAAGATTTATATTAATAGCCTTTATAATAAATCTCTGAACATAAATTCCTATTCGTTGATATTAGATCAAATTTATTACTTACCTCAAAGGTCTATTGAATTGTACATTAGCTGCACAATGCATCACAATAGACACTTCTTCAGTCAGCAGCCTTCTATCATCTTCACTCATTCCTAAATTCGGAAGATTAATGTCTCCAGCTATCACATGAACTTTGCTCAACATCTCTTGATTCTCTTCCTTCAATCTTTCGAATATCTTAATAGCATAAATCAGAAAACATTAAGAAAAACCTAAAAACATCCATCTATAAATACAGGTGGTTATCAAAATAATGGAAACATCTGTGAATAAAAGTGACATTTCTGAATGCCTTCGTAAGCATTAAAATATAATAAAAGCCAACAGTTTTTTTTATAAATAGCAATGTATATATTCTGGAAGTATGTGTTAGCTTTATTAAAGTTCTGTAATTCTTGGATTTTTTTCAAAAGCGTAAAATGTCGGATCATTCAGATATTCAAAGAGGCCAAATTGTAGAATCCCTTCTAGCTGGAGCAAATGTGACCGAAACATCCCAACTTTAATGTGTTTCTAGAGGTACGGTGTCTAAAGTCATTTTATCATGCGCACAGCACGGCAAGACAAAATAGTCAAATCAAAATAGTGTGCGGAAAGAGAAGCACAGTGGAAGAGACCGGCGGGTATTGAAGCGGATTGTAATGTCTAAAAAGCGAACAACCATAGCAAAATTTGACCGCAGAGCTCAATACCCATCTGGATTCTCCAGTATCAGGGATTACGGTTAGGAGGCACCTTCATAAACAGCAGCAATTCCCAAGCCATTTGTCACAGATGTTAATGGTAGACGTCGTATGCAGTGGTGTCACATTCACAAAACCTTCTCGATTGATAAGTGAAAAAAAGTAATAGGGTCTGACGAATCGTGTGTCACACTCTTCCCTACAACAGGACGGGTGCATATTTGGAGGACACCTGCTCAAGCGTATGATAGAGATTGTCTCCTTCCAACTGTCAAGCATGGAAGTGGATCTGTCATGATATGGGCAGCCATGTCGTGGATTTCTTCTGGACCAATCGTAACCCTGAAAGGAAGGATCTCTGGGGAGAAGTATAGAGAAATGTCCTTCCTATGATGAAAGCTTTGTTTCCTGCAAGCGATGGAATTTTCCAGGATGATGATGCACCTGTCCATGCAGCGAGACTTGTCCAATCATGGTTTGATGAACACGAGGACGAAGATAAACGTTTGCCTTGGCCCGCACAGTCACCCGACCTCATTCTAATTGAACCGTTATGGTCTATTTTAGAGCGTTCAATACGGAATCGATATCATCCACCGATATCTCTCCCAGAACTTCCACAATATCTTTAGGAAGAATGGTACAATATTTCTCTAAATACTATTCAACACTTTTATGAATCGATTCCTAGGCGAATACAAGCTGTATTACATGCCAAAGGCGGTCCTAAACCATACTAATAAGGGATTCTATATAAATCTAGGATGTTTCCATTACTTTGATCTGTATTTGTAAAGACCTTATTTAACTATTACTGAATTTAAAAAAAAGGTATTCAATTTAATGATAAGTTTGTTTGGTTATAAATGTGACTTACCTTCGAGAATAAAAATATATTTATCGCCCTTTTAAACAGTTACTTATTTTAAAAAAAGCTCTAAAAAATCAGTCTGTAGACGAACTGAAAGAAGATGAGCTAATCAACACTCGAAGCTTTATCAAAGCAGTTCAGCCTAAAATTATGAAATTGTGATTTGTCTTAGTAATATTCAAATCTTCATAGCTCGATCACAGAGAATAGAAAAGTTTTTGCGATTTAAAAGTGGGAATGTTAGGATGTATCCAGAATATGATTCTCCAGGGTCAAATGACTGCATAAGTTATATGGATATCAAAATTTGATATAAAACTATTAAAATGTCAAGTTTTATAAAATAAATGAAACAGTTAGTGAGCATTAATAGCTACGTACCAGATGTCCACCAAAGCCACCTAGTAATTAATGAAAAAAAAAACATCTTGATGAAGAAAACATTATTTGTTTTTACTCATAATATACTATATAAAATTCTTCCTTTTCTTGACATTTTTATTTGTTTCTAGCTTCCCATGCGGCCCCAAATACTAAATGAATCGTCAGATGAATTGATATTTGGCCCAAATACCTTTATTTCATTAAGTCTCTTAATTCTTAAATTCAGACATTAATGAGCTAAAAAGTTATAATTCGTTGTAGAGATAAAAAATAATATGATTACTAAAGATTATTCTTATTTAGTTCTAAATATGTTTAATACTAAGAGCAAAATATTTTGTAATGATTTTTTCCTTACTTTTTTGTTAAAAATTTCTTTCTTTCTAGCCGTCGGTTCCACATTTTTCTTCGATCTTAAAAGTATATAAATAGTCTTGACTCCAGGGCAGCATCTTAGTAAAATTTCCAATAAAATCTACAATTCAAAAAATCGCATATTTTAGTATATGGTTGTATTTTGAGAAAAGTGAATAATCGCCTGCAGCTTTCAAAATCGCAAATTCGATGAATTTTCTGTAGAGCTCCGAAGTTGGCCTGGTTATCACATAATAGGCGCCATATAAAGCGCCAAAAAAGTGGGAGACTCTTTTCATTATTTATTGTTACTATTAGTAAATATCTTTTAGTAATTCATGACTGCGAAATAGAATTGGATTTATTTGAAACTATCTCACAAGAATGTCGAACAATTCTTTTCCTCAACATCTTGAACATGTTAAGGCAAAATTAGTAATAATCTATAAGATAAATTAAATTGCTTACAAATATTATTGATACAAATCTGTAATGTAGTTTCCCAACATGGTAAGTTCAATCACTGGAAGTAAATTCAAAGACCGGTTTACGATCAGCTCTGCTAGATGCTGATCGGATAACAAATAACTGATCCTGGCGACAAAATTGGAGATCATTTGGCAATTTGGCGATGCATTTGGTGACAATGGACATATAGTAATGGAATATTCCAGCATTTCGGCGATAGTGTCAACAGGAACCGAGATACGCCTGATTGATCCAGAACAGCTTGGTCAGGGTATTATAAAAGGGCGGCACTTTAAGCTGAGGACAGTAGTGGAAAAAGTCTTCGGAAGGTTCCGAATCGTATAGCGAATCAACTTCGAATAGTTATATCATTACATTATGATATTGCTGAATCGAGAGAACTGATCTGTAACATGGTTTTCTATCTTGATATATAACAAAATTTCTTGTAATCTATATAATTTCTATTTTAGTCTTTCTTTCTCAGACACTGGCAAACCAGAATTGTAAGTTGGATTTTAGCATTTAACTTATAGACCTTCATTATTATTTGTTTTAACAACTGTTTGGAATCCATCCAGTGAGGGGTGTGTGTGACCGAAGAGTGTTACACTACAATACCGTATTATTCACCCACAATTTACAAAATTTAAACCTTAGTCTTTATCCTAAAGAAAACAACATTAAAGAAAGAAACAAATGAAAAAATAATCTTTGGTGCATTCACATACGCCTAAGCAAACACATATAACATAACTCCATTGTTTCGCATTTTTTCCTTCAGGTTTTCATTTTCATTTGTTAAATCTTACAACATTATACATTCATTTTTGAAACACTACATTACAAAAAATTTTAGGTTGATATTATCGCTTTTATATTCAAATGTCTTAAAATCTGCTCCTGATTTCACCATTTCTTTGGCGCAGTTTAGCCAAATATGGTTTAAACACCACTAAAACTGCTAACAAGTAAACACATAATATAACACTACCTCACGCTCCTACAACTATAAGCAACTTTATCTAAGCAATGACGTTAGTGTGAGGTTGGTTTAGTTTCAGTTATATTAACGTCAGGTATCAAAACAACATTAGAGCTATTTTGGGACGGACCTCATTATTTTGAATTGCGCTCAAATGACAAGGACCACATCTGAGTTGACCCCCCTCCGCCTCTACAAACATTTACACCACACCACGTCGGATTTAACTTGTACAAGAGTGCTTACACGACGGTCTTTCGGTGAAATGGGACTTCTGGCTCCGAGGCAGGAGGGCCTTCTCCTAGCTAGACATTACTACTAGGCCTGACTTTTACTTGAAAATAGAAGACGCCTCTAAGTAGGATTATCAGCCCGACCACGTCGAAATCTAATTGCTTATGGTAAAAAAAAGGTGAAAAATATTGATTAGTATTGGATACAGGAAGCTGGAGTTATATTGTCACGTAGATACTTTAGTATAGAACTCAATGACACACACAAGAGGTAGAGCTAAACCAATTTATTAACTGAACTCAGAACTGAGAATACAGTAAGTGACAAATCTTCTGTTTTTATACAAGCAGAGAAAGTTCCAGAATGCTCTTCTGGAGGCAGTAAGAAAAGTCCAGCACACTTGTCTGGTAAACTAAAAAAATGTCCAGTATCTTCTGGAACATGAAATAAAGGAAAACATAAAATCAAGGAATGAAGTATTTACATATACCATTAATCTCAGTGTCTCTAACGGGATTCGAACCCAGGTCTCTTGATCACAAGACCAGTGCCATGACCATTCGGCCATGGAGATTCGACAGTCTTTCTTCAATGCGTCAATATATACAGGACTTTCACTCTAACTGGGGCTGAACAGATAATTTTAAATCCATTTTTATTAGGCATATAATGGGTTATATGTTATGTAGTTTGAGTCAATAAAAGCTCCGATGAATTACGAATAGGGTATTTGACTACGTTCGAGATAAATGTTCTGAAAAGCATTCGAAATTTGTTATATTTTTAAATATTTATGCAAAAAAGATTGGAAAAACATCCATGAAACCAAAACTCTCCTGGTTTAGAGACTTATCAAATAACTTACTTAAAATTTTGCTGATATTTTAAGAAATATATTATCTAGTTCCTGAATTTAAAAAAAAAAGCTGTATTTCTATTCATTCTTGAAATATTGGATTTTATCTGATAAATAACACGAAATTATAAATTTTTTACATATTGTGAAGCACCATAATTTATTTCTAAATAATTATATTATTTATTGCTGAAAATATCGATAAATTATTGTACCAAAAATCTGCTTTAGATTTTAATTTATGAGGTTCTTCGTAAGAAAATTTCCATCCTATTCTGTATTTCAGAAAATAGTATTTAAAGATGCAAAATAGCATTAAAGGGTATGTCAATGTAAAAATGAAAATCAATGGAACTTTCAAAAAATGAACTTAGAATTGAAATTTCAATGTTTTTTTTATTAAAAAAATCTGTTGAAATTCGACTTTTTAGAAAAGTCACCTACATTTAATTATTTTGTAGATAACTTCGGTTTTTTGAGTCATATTTAATTAAATATTCTTGAGACACTAACATTTTAAATAAAAAAAAAATGTTTTGCGACTGAAGTTTGAAAGTGAGTGAGTTGCATACCATTATTTTACAAAAGTATATCAATTCGGACTATTGCATTACCCTTTCCCAAAAAAAAGATATCCCATCAGAGTCTGAAATGTCTAAAGGGTAAATTAGTCTAAGGTAATGAAATTGTGTCTTAAAATAATGATATAATTCATAAATCAGTCAAATTTGGCTGTAGATGATATTCTCATTTTGTTTTATTTAAAAATTGGAATAAAAAAAATACTTTTCAGAAATGTTTTTTTTGGACGAAAAGATTGCAGAAAATTTAGACTTCCTAATTTTGTTCAGCAATACATTTATTGATTGAAATAAGACATATATTATTATTTTTGTCCATTACATTTTTTTCAAAGTGAAAATGAAAACCGAATTTTATAATATATCAGTCAATTCTGTATTGAATAAGCTTTTGAGATATTTCATAAATTATAAAAAAATATATTCTGTAACATATGTAAGAATTCAAAGCTGAATTTTTGAGCATGTTAAATTTTCAACTCTTATTTTCTTTATGCATATTTTTGAGCTACATAAAATATTTAATTGAACATTTTAGCAACCATTAGTCCACGTAAAGCAAATCGATCTCCAAAGACGACTATTAATAAGTACTTTAGAACATTTCAATCAATATCTATCAAATTATCAACTAAAATTATTTATTTAGAACAAAAATTTAATTAGTTTGTTCAATTTACTGATAATGAATTTCCAGACTTTTTTAATTAGTATATTATTATGAAAAAACTCCTTTAAAATTTTAAAACACTCTTTCGTAAGATAATGTATAAAAACTCGGGTACAACATTGTATGCCTACAAATTTTAAGTAAGTAATTATTTAAAAAATAACTAAAAATGAATTCTCAATAATTTCGTTTAGTTAAATATTGAAATTTATAATAAAGATATTTTGTAATAAATGATTGAATTATATGCTAATAAATAAAATTATTGAAAATTTGTTTTTAGTTATTTTTTTTATATAAACTAAAAAAAATTTCTCAATAATTTCATTTTAAATAAAAAAATAGAACTGAAAATAATCAAATGATAAAAGTGAACATAGGATTACATTTTTCATAATTTCAGTAATTTCATATTAAATAAAGAAATAGGACTGCAAATAGCCAACTGACAAAAGTGAACATCGAATTATATTATTCTTAATTTCAATTATTTAATTTTAAATGAAGAAATAGAGCTCAAAATAAACAAATAATAAAAGTTAACATCGGCTGATGTTTTTCGTGATTTCAATAATTTCATTTTAAACGAAGAAATAGAGTTGAAAATAATAAAAGCTAAAAATGAACGTTGGCTTATATTTTCCTAATTTTAGTAATTCCATTTTAAATAAAGAAATAGGACTGAAAATAGCGAAATAATAAAAGCTAACATCAGATTATATTTTTATGATTTTATTTTAAATGAAGAAGTAATGCTGGAATTTACCAAATGATAAAAATGAACATCGGATTATATATTGAAGTGACAATAATACTTACGGAACCAACAAATCCGGTAGTTCCAGTAACGAAGACACTCTTATCCTGGTAAAAATCTGCAACTTTGGGCAAATATTTATCTTCAGCTGTTAATCCAAACATTTTAAAAATGAAATACCCTCTATGACCTGTTCCACCTTTGACAAAGAAAACATTTAAATTACTATTGTTTTAATATTCTCTAATCACATTGTCTGAGAAAAATACAACTAAAGAATAAAATTTATTTAATTTTTTTAAAAATAACACAGTTAAAAACAAGGTTATAACTATAAGAAATACTCATAATCACACTTCAAAAATTTATATATATATAAAACGCTAATCATTCATTTTACTTATTGTAGAATGGCAGCACTGAAATGTAAATATATCGATGGAGGAGAGTTGCAGGCTGCTGGATTTAGCGTTTTTACAGCTGCACTTGATTCAACATTTCGCTAATCAATGGATTCGAAGAATAACATTATAAATGCTGCTCGCAATGTTAAACACTTAGTCAGAGAAAAGAAAATGCAAAAGAAATCAAGAAATAGCAGCCAAACAGAAAATTTAGTCGTGAGAATAGGCTTAACCGTTACATGATGCATGCTCGTATCGACTTCTGGAAAGAGATTACCAAATAATCCAAAATTATCAATTTTACAAAGGATGTTTTTGCATTATCTTAAAACTCAAAAAACTGCTTCCATAATGATATCGAATTCATTTTTGTACAATTTTTTCTACATTTAATAAAATTTTATATTTTAAATTACAAAGTTATGATGAAATTCAAACCCAACCATCAAAGCATTCAATCGCTTGCTTTCGTAAATATTAAAATTTAGATTTTAAAATTAGCTTTCGTTGGACATTGAATAAAAAATAGGAATTTCGCTTCTGCTTTTATATCGTCGTATATATAGATTTTTTTTTAATTTATTCCTACAATGATTTGGTTGATTCAATAAAGCTTTTAAATTTTCTATTTTTTATAAATTTAATCTTACAGAATCCAATAAAAAAATTTTATAGTACCTAAAACGATTTAATTTTTTTTTATAAATCTAACCTTATAGGATTTAATTTTTATAAAATTGAAAGGAAATGTGACTATTTTAAAAATCAAAATTAAAACTGCACATGTGCTAGCTAATCCATATTTTCGTTTTCACAGTTTTGAAGTGAGATATGTTAATAACATTTACATAAAGTATTTCTGTTGTCTTTCGATAAAATTCAGAAAATTTTGGATAATGTCATGAACCGAGACTAGTTGCTCACTAAAAGAAGCTAAAAGACTTGTGGTTTCCAAAAATATCTATTTTTAAAGCTTGAATCATCAAAAGGTTATAGCGATCTCTATTGACAGTTAGAAGTATATTTTTCAAACTTATAAAGCAGGATAAATAACAAAGAATTTAACTATGTTATTTATTATTATTTATACAAACATTTTATTTCAAGTAAAATGTTACTTAATTTACAATTCAATTAATAGCACCCAACCATTATTTTTATTAGTTTATCTTGTAATGTATTAATATATAAAATTTAATATATCAATTTATAAATATAAATAAATGAAAATATATATATTAATGTTATATAAATATTTATCATATGTATACATATGTAATTAACGCAAGTAAATGTAGCATATATTAACAAATTATATTTTAAATAGATATATAATCAAAGATATAATATAGCATATTGTATGTTATTAGATATACTTTTTATAAATATTTGTTATATCTTATATTCTTTATGTTTTTTCTGGTACTAAATTTACTATAATTTATATTGCAAGCTTAATTCAAGAGCACGGGTTGTTTTATTACATTTTTAACATTTAAGCGAATTATGGACAGCCATTATAAAATTTAAATTTCAATATCATCAATTTATAAATATTCGTCGCCGTATAATATTTTTACAAAGCAAGAAATCGGATTGTAAATTAAATTCAGGATAAGATTTTGTATAATATCGTATTTTCAAGATACTCAGTTATTAAAATGTTAAAGAGCAATAACCAGTCAATTCTTAGAAAATGATCCTCAAACGTGCAGGTTAGCGAATACGTTAGTAAGACGCCGAGGGGTTGGCAGACAGCTAATTCGATAATATATTTGCTTAGCATCCTTGAGTCGGGGATTCGATTTGGAATAAAAAATTTTTGAAAACACTTTTTCAAATATATAATTTTTAAATAATTGCAATTGATATATTATTCTTTTTTATATAAAAATAATCATTTACCACATACTTGAATTATAATAAAATTTTATTAATTAATTTATTGATTGATAGAATTGATTATTTGATTGTTTATAATTTCAATTTATATCCTACATTTATTTTAAATTTAAAAAAGTAATGATAAATTTAATTTTAATTATCATAAATTTTATCTACATTTACTCACTTGTTGAAAGATTTATTTAATAATTCTAGATTCCTAAAATACCTTTCTCATTAAAATTCTTTTCTAGGAAATTAAATGGAACTAGAAAGGAAATGGTAAAAAGAATTTATGCGATTCCTGCTGAATTTTGTCCTGCAGGTGTTAGTATAGCGTAGTTTCTAAAATATTCTTCCTATTAGGCTTTTATCATTAGTTCGTAACCTTTTCTTTTATTGCTGTTTTGCGTGTTTTAGTAAAAGATTTTCGTTCGCATTATAGCTTGACCTGCTTTTTAACTGCACTTGCCTGCGCTTTCATTAACTTAACACCTGCTTTCAACATTTTGCGTATGCATTTAATAAAATATCGTCTGTCCTTTTCAAATTCCACGATAAACACGGTTGAGGAAGTTGAAAATTTTAAGATAATAAAAGTTATTTATTAAGTATTAATTATTAATTATTGTTCTAAAGTATTACTTATAATTATAAAAAGTTTAGAAATTAAATTCTAATTAAGAAAATATTTATTTTGGCAAAATATATATATATATATTTCTAGAAATCTTTTTTTAAATTGTAAATTTAATTTGAAATAACCTTGAAAGAAAACTAAAACATACTTTTCTAAGAAAAGCGAATATGTTATCGAGTTAGCAGTTTAACCGCTTAACGTCGAACACAAATTATTTGCATATAAGGTATGTTGAGTTTCTAGGTTAATTTTTTTCATGATTTGTTAGCTATTGCGATTTAATACTTGTTTAACAAAACTCCTGAAAATATTTTGCATTCATACTAAGTATCATCTAGTACTCAATTTCCCATCCCATGTTAGGGAGCAATTGAAATTCTCAATGTTACGGTAAACATTTTCAGTACCGCTATATTTCTCATTCTTATTAAATTCCAACTAGAATTTTTAAACAAGTTGCTCTCTCTATATATATCCGTCTTTTAGTTTCCAAAAGGTAAAATATATTATATTTCGATCATGCGCAGTTCAAATTTATTTGTTAAAATCCCTCATATGCCCTTAAATATTTGCTTAAGTTATGCTTATATTTGCTTCTGTAGGTTTTATACAGTTTAATTGAATCTGTATTTTACATTACATGAAAAATTCAGAATTTTTTTTTAGAAAGTGCCAGAATACATTTGATCATATAAAGTATGTCACACAAATTCATGCATTTTTAAACTCTTTCTTTTGTCGCCAAATTCTGCGCCAACTGATCTCTAATTGTATCTTCCAAGGTGGAATCATTTTCCATTAAGAATATTGTAAACCTCTCTTTTCAGCGAATACACTGGCATTGCAGGATACCAGTATTACAGATTAAATACGGGTACCTTGCGATATTGGGAATATTGGCTTCCTAATTAAATACTGGTTCTGGTAAACTTAGATAAAGAGTAGGACAATCAGATTTGGTAAAACCCTTCATAGATATTTATAATATTGATAGGAAGTTTAAAGGGTGCATATTCATGTTTCTTTCTATAGAAACCATTTGTTGCACTGCGTACCTACAAATGCATTGGAAAAGCTGTGTTTGAAAAACAGGCTTTATTATTATTAAATAGGTATCTGCAGAGAGAGACAGAACATGCCGGGTTTTGTGTCAAAGAAACATCATTTGCGGGAAGTTATATTACATTATATCATTGCTAAAAAACCGCAATAAGAATTCATTTGATGCGACGGAACATTATGGTGAACATACAGTTTGAAAAAAGGGTTTTAAATTGGTAATTTCAATACTCATAACAGAGAGAAGTGGGAAATACGAGAGCTATTCGAAAGAAATATTTCATGAAATCTTGAATGATGAAATGCAAAGAGCATTTGATGATCATAAAAAATAAGTTTGTTCGGATATGCCGTGTTATTCGCCTTATTTACCAGTTGATGCTCCTTTGGACAATTTTTTTATTTGCTTCATGAAACGTGGCTCTCCTAGAGACAGCTTTAATTCCCAAGACAGTATCAAAAATTGCTATGATAGCGGATAGACATATATTGCAGCTTATGAGCGCAAATATTTTGAATAAAGAGATCTCTAATTTTTTCAAACAATTGCTTTTTTTTTTCTTTTTTAATTTAAAAATAGAAGGGTGTCATATTTTATGTATCTTCTCTGATGCAGTATAAATTATATAAACGATTTTTACCATCTAGCATGTCTTATTTTTAAATACATATGCTGAGACAATTTTCTTGGAGTCAGATTTTGTTCAAAATTTAATAAAGATCTAGAACTTTTTAAATATCATATGCAAAACATCTGCATTCCACATTTTATTTCATATTTTGGATTATCAAATTCCCAAAAAGAGAGAATTTACAAAAAAAAAAAAAAAAAAGAGAAAAGGTTTTCTTTTTTACATTCGTGGAGGAAAATAAACTGTGAGAGTCCATCAATATCTGGAAATCGAATTTAATTCATATTTTTTTCTCTTTTTGCTTTTTATATAGGAGAAAGAAAAAAAATGTAAATCGATCATTTCTGCCAAAATAAAGAAACGCTGTCTAGAGTAAAGCTTCTAATAGTTGAATTAACAATAGATTATAATCAAAAAGACCAAATATGATTTTTTTTATCAGAGCATCTTTTAACGATAGGAATGGTAAGTAACAAATTTTAAACAACAAATAATTTTTTATTAGAGTTCTTTAAAACGAACCCTGAAGTTAGAGACTTTATATATATGTATAATCGGGTTCACTAAAAAAATTAATATTTTATGTTTTTACATGGAGAGGTAATTTTTAACAAATAAAATAAATGTTAACGAAAATTTAAGAAATAATAAAATCTTTTGGTCTATTTTTAATTCCCGCATGCACCTTAAAACTAATAAAAAGTGGTGAAAGTATAACCGGGTAGAATTTAATTTAATTGACTAGAATTTTTTAAATTATACCTGAGACTAGATACTTTATTTATTCATATATAAGAGGGTAGACCAAAAAAATTAACATTTTATATCTTTGTGTAGCGAAGCAATTGGTAAAAAAAAAATTGATAAACAAAATTTAATAACCATGTAATTTCTTGGTATATTTTTAGTTATCGCGTGCACTTTGAAATTAATAAAAAGTGGCGAAAACTATTTTTTTATTAATATTCAAGTACAAACGGGTAGAATTTAATTAAAATGATTAGAATATTTTTGAATGTATATATATATATATTTACATTCAAATTAATTAATATATATATTTACATTCAATTTAATTAATTTTTAAGATTTTATCTTAATTTAGCCCATAGAACTTTATTCTAAAATATTCTCTTATTTCGTGATCCAATTCCACTGCCACTACTTAATTAATTCAAGAGAAGCTTTGTTAAATTGCTGACTCAGCTAAAAGTCTAACTTTCCCACACTCTGCGTGAAGAGGCAAAATACCGCTGATGAGGCAAATTCTTTTAAAAACTCTCCCTGTGTTTCCCCTGCCTTCTCCGCGCGTGTAACGAAAATCTCGTAATATATTAGCACTATGAAGAAATGTTTTCCCTATCAAAATCATAGGTTATATAAGACCAGGAATAAAATGTCCAAGAACTTTTTCCTCATTCCTCTCTGTGTCGTCCTGTGTGTTCATCGCTTGT
>JAPMOR010039662.1:952446-977064 GCA_026543865.1 Argiope aurantia | reverse complement strand
GGGGGGGGGGATGAAGATGGTAGGTTGAAATTTTCATTTCCCTATAGATTTCTTAATATTGAAGACAGAAAAATATATCCAATTAGTCAAATTAGGGCCTTATTAAGACGAACAACTTTTGTATCTGAGGTTTTTCGGAAACCGCAATATCTAAGAAGTTAGGGCCTGAAAAGTGATTTTAACGTCCTAATTTTGAGTGATTCTAACATCAATGTTTTTTTGTTGTTTGATAGTAACTCAGATGTAAAGGAATCTACTTTTGCCTTACAGGTTGCCAAGAGGATTTTTTGAAAGTTTGTATACCCATGAGATGCCCTTAAGTTTTAAAAATAATATATCGTACAAAATTAGGATATAGTAACCTAGTTAAATCTTTTCAAAAGAAGGGGAATATTTCAAGTAATTTTACGGATAGATCTTCAATTTATATGATAAGAAGTTTAAGGAAGGACTTTTGTACGCACTGATATCACAAAATGAATAACAAATGAAAATTTTACCTGAAAAAGGAAAAGTCTGGAACTTTTTCGAATTAGAAGTAACTAATTTTCTCCGGAACTTCAAAGTCTCATACTACAAATCTATTGTAAACAAATATTTATCAAATTATAGGGTAAATATATATATATATATATATAGGGTATATAGGATAATATATGATTGTGGTGTATATATAATTTTTCGTTCCTCAAAGAAGTTTATGGATTCCAATTTATATTTTTACTTCTGTTTAATTTATCTTTTATTTAATAAAAAGATCCACCTCTACTATCATACATCAATTTATTGTCCTCAAACTGGAAATGATAAAAAAAATAATAAAAATAAATGCTAGATTATCCTCAGCAAGAATCGAATGCACTGCAGCTATAGCAAAGAGCACATGAAATAAAAATGTCTATTCCCTCGTATATTTGCTCCCCCCAGGTCTCTCTCAATCCCTTGGATTCCCTATCATAAAAACTACAATTTATCGGTTTGTTTAGTTATTTTAACGTTCCGTTGTAAAGCAACACTAGGGCTATTTTGGGACGGACCTCGTCATTTTGAACCGCGGTCAGATGACGAGGACGACACCTGAGCTGGAAGCCCCCCTCTCCACACCACACCAGCGGGAGGATTACAATTTATCGAAATGAAGCAAAACGTTTCTTAAAGACAGACAGGAAACCAAAAAGCGGTTTTACAGAAAATGGAATAACAAAGCCACAGTCATCAAAAATTGAATGTTGAATAGAAAAACGAAGATTCTAGAAAATGTCAATTATAAGGACTAATTATATGGAACATGTCCTTTATAACATAAGATAACTTAGATATAAAGGCATAAACCAACATTTATCAAAACAAAAATGCCAAATTATTCTAATGTCAGTTATTTCTTCAAAAATGACCATTTAAGAAACGAAATACCTCATATGACAGAAACAGAGGTGCTGGTTTCTTCTAAGCTTCTTCGCATACTCTCTAATAAAAATACTTGTGTATTATTACCCAGATACCGCTGATGAAGAAACCCATTGGAGGTCGATATACGCCAATTGAGTCCTAGGATGTGTGATCAATATAGAATGACTAGAAAACTAAATATGTGTTATCTTATGTCATAAATACTCTTGGTTTTGCGGCTATCGTGCTAAATTATATTCGGACACCCAGGCAGACTTCTACTAGACTTAATTTGTCTGTAAAATTGATAGAGATCTACAAATGGAGTGTTAAATCCACACACCGAATTTCCTTTACCGAGCTCAAAGATCTTTTGAATTGTCGTGTACACAAACAGAAAGACAGCCATAATTCAAAAATTGTAATTTTCGGAATCAGGCAAGTTTGAAAAGTGGATGTTTGCTAAAATTCCGAGTTTTACTTTTTTTCACGATTTTCTTTTAAAATTTACGATATAAAAATTTCTCTTTTGTATAATTCGTATACGATAAATGAAAAACACTGGATTTCCCTTTTGGAATTATTGATTATAAATAGTAACCGTTAATAATAAAATAATAATAAATTCCAATTGTAAGATAAAGTAATTTTCAAAGAAAGATTTTTTTTCTTTGTTATTAATTATCTACAATTCAAAGTCGCAAATTCTATCTGTTTTCACGAAATACATACAGCAGAATCTTACTTACCCCTGCAAAAGAGGTATCGAACCTCTAATATTCGTGGTGAATCTTGATTTGGAAGAAATACAGTTAAAGTTATTCAGAAAACTGTTGGCCTTGTGGTATGTATTACTGTATTTAAGCACGAATTTGTAACCACAATCCAATATTGATCTAAAACATATGAATGTAATGTTGAGCTGAAAGCCACTCTCTTTCAAAAATATTTGATAATGGCTTAGGAATATTTTAAATGACTTAGGGTCTTACAGAATCATTTATCTTATCGCATATTATATCTACAAAAGGAAAGTATTGCAATGGGAAGGAAATTCGAACTCGAGAATTTTAACAATTTGTCACCTTTTTAGACCTCATTTCAAAATAAGAAAAACACCGTTTTGGAATTATGTCAGTCTATGAATACAATAATTCAAAAACATTTTTGTCTAGAAAATTTGGTATATAGTATTTGCGCAAAATCTATAGTTCTGAAAAATTTAGAACAAAACTCATGTCTGTTCAGTTGTCGATATAAAACTTAACATAATAACTACATAGGGAAGAAAGGTAGACGTATAAAATTTTATACGCAGATTTAAAATTTAAATTCCAGGTATGTATTAAATTTGAAAGCAAATGCATCAAGAAGTTGGCCGTCTCTACATCTGTATGTTCAGAAGCATTTAAACGCAATAAGATAAAAACTGAATTATCTAAATACTTGATAGATTTAAACGTGTAAAATTCCATGCAAAAGTGGCTATACGACCAACCGAAAGATTTTTATTTGGAAGGAATACGTAAACTCGTTGACCGTTGGACCAAGTGCATTGAAAAGGAGGGAGATTACGTAGAACAATGGTGTAACTAGTATAACCCTACCTTCATGTTAATAAACTGTAGAAGGAAAAGTGTAGATAATTTTTGACTTGCCTACGTATCATTTTAATAGCAGTGCAAATTTTTTCCCTGAATTTTGGTAGTTTCTAAAATATTTTTTGCTTAATTTCCGACAATCGATTATGTTATTGCCTTGAAGAGTCGTTTCCACTGTTTCATCAACTAATCGATCACGTGATTTTCTTCTAATGTAGAAAGTTAGAAAAGAAGAATTTTATTTAATATCTGTGTAATTTAATGGACAGATAAAAAAAGTGAAGGACTAAAGCCACGAAATTCATAAGATATATGAATTCTAGATTTACGTTTTTAATAATGCTATGATTTCATGAGATAGATCTCGATTAGAAAGGTTCATGTGAACAATAATCAAAGCTTAACTAAGGCCATTAAAATATCAGTGCTTTAATATCATATAATTTGGTGAAATGATGATCAGGAAGTTATAAGAAAACAGTTGATCTAAAATTAAATATTAGTTCTGATGAATGAATTTATTTCCAGTAAATCAGATGGTTGCTAAAGGCGACTAGTCTTTAATAAATGAACGTGCGTATAATTAACAATATTCTATTCCAGGCAATATTCCAATTAGAAATCAATTATTGTGTGATCTTTGTCGATTTTTTTTTGCAAATAATTAATGGGATGCGGTCTATACACAAGTACCAGAAAAATAAATGTATTTTGGAAGCCTTTCCTCAACTGATTAAAAACAAAATTCAATTATAATCACAAAAATAAAATCACGCCTATGAGTGAACACAATTATTCAAACTGGTTTTCAGCTTGATGGATGAAATTTTGTATATGGTCTCTACTTCAGATTTTTAGATTTCTATCAAATTTTGAACGCAGTGCATTCAGAGGAAATTTGTCAATTCGGTGATCCGAAAGTAATTTAACACGATAGCAACAAAACAAAGAACGCTAAATGAGTAATATTTGATGTACAGCTTTATCATCTGATGATGTCGTGTCCGCGTAACAGCGGAAAGAGGAATCCAGTAGCGTCTGAGAGTAAAGAACCCTGAAATTCCGAGGGCAGAAGTTTGACTTGCAGCTCATATGAAGATGGCACTCACACACTCGCCTGCACGACCCCTTTTTACATGGGGGCTTTTTCACACACCTCACAGATAGAACTCAAGGGGAAGAACAACCATGCCCGAACCAGGACACGAACCCGGGACACTCAGAACACGGGAAAGACCAGATACCCCTACGCCAGGATGCTGTCAATTTAACATCTAAAGTATTTCAAATTTGGATTGACCGTCTGTCGATCTGATCGTTCACAAGCGCGTAAACGTAGTAGCAGCGACTTAATCTACTAATAATGATGAATCTTATTAAAATAATTTGGTGTGGAATTTTGAAATTCACTTGGTTGAGAAATGATCGTTCGAAATGCATACTGGAAGCACTAACGCTCATGTAAGAGATTTTGAAAAGTGGATCTTCTTGAATTGATGTTTTCTCTGCATTAGTTTCGCGTGAATTTTATCTTTCCGCATATTTTTGCGCGTTTCTTCTCTTTTTTTTTCACTTTTCTTTTACCTTCCACTTCCTTTGTTTAACTAATTACTAAACTAAATATGAGATGGCAATTTACCTCAAATACAGCACAGGGTTGAAACTTATTTCTTAACATATTAAGAAAAAAGGAAACTTATTCTCAAATTTTACTCAACACATATTTTAATTAATTTCAATCTCGATCGATAGTATTTATTTTAAATTCCTCATGAAAAATCTAGTTAATATTCGAAAAAATATATAAATTTAAACCCACATAATTTAATTAAATATTAACTCCCCTCTTTGTCCCCCTCTATTATTCTATGCTTTACTATTAGATTTATTCCATAGTTAACTTAGTAATAATCATTGGTTATATTTCAGTTGTTATTAGATGCAGAAGGTTTCAACAATCACTCTTATTATTGTTGTTAGCGGAAATATTACTGTTTAATGTTAAACAAACGCACAAAATGCAAACAATATAATATATGAAGCAATGAATCCACCTTCTGCTGCTGTGTTAAGAATCATTTCTCTTTTTGCAACTAATCGTTGTGTGACTTTTTTTTTTTTTTTTTGCTGATCTATGCTTGGTGCGTTTTGTGAACATTTCAATGAGGCTACGGCCATCGTTGGATGGATCGCCCTATGGACGATCAGGGAACTGTTGAAATATTATATGTTCCCTCTCTTACCTTCAATCGGAGATCTGTTTTTCGATCCCGATTTGGATCAAGATGTTGATACACCATCTGATTCACCTGCGACTAGAGTAGAATCCGTCCCAGTGGTTCGCTCCTACGCGGTATTTAGGATTTGCCAGGCTTTAGAACTTCCAGTGAAACTGGCTCCATCTGCAATCCAGAAGTCTGATATCCCTGCTGTAGAATCCTATATGGTCTACATGCTGTGTTCTGTTGTTTGCCTGCACGGATGGCTCCTGTCGGAGTGCCATTTGTAGAATCCTTTGCGATCTACCAGTTTTGCTTAGCCTTGAATATTCCAGTGAGATACCGGTCGCAGAAGGACGCAGTTTAACATCAAAACTGTCGTCGGCTGCCCGATGCAGCTTTCAGATCAGAACTGTCTTCGGATGCAGCGAAGGAGGGTGGGTGGGTGGGGAACAAAAGTAGCTCACCTCCACGTGGTGTTCCCTGGGCAACGTTGCAGTTCTTTGGAAATACATAGGCTAAGAGACTACTCAAATATGAAACAAATAATGAACGTTTTATTTAGTTTGACAAAACTATAAACCTAATTTTTGATTTTGCGTTTTAATGCCACAAAATTTCATTACAAGCAACAAATTCTGAACATGCAGAACGTGTATTTATGGTAGCAACAACTGTAATGTTTTTTTTAAAATATACATAAGAATTATATATTTTTTATTTAAAAAAAAATAAAAAAAAATTTAAAATATGTATTTGACAAAGAATTGTTGTAGAACTCACACAAAAAGAAAATCAGTAACGTTGGCAATCATAAATCTGATGGAAGAATTTTAAATGACTTCAATTATAAAATTACAGTGGCAAAAATTTACAAATTCAAAACATAGTTCGTCACCATATATTTATAGCCATTATATGACAAAGTAGATTAAAGGCCTTATGGTCAGAGCCGGCCTTCTCTTAAAAGGGGCCTGGATGCAAAAAATCACTTTAAGCTCAATTTTTTTTTTTTTTTTTTTTGCTAACAAATCAATTACTTTAGAAAAAATATTTTTTTTTGCAATTTCTTTTTCGATGCTTAATACAGCAAATGCATTTAAGCGTTCTGAACACATGCTTGATCGAAGATAATTCTTTATTAATTTTAATTTGCTGAAAGAGCATTCGGCACTTGCTGTAGTAATTGCCAACGTAAAGAAAAATTTTGACACAATTAATACATTTAGAAATAATTCATTATAATTATGATTTACTATGTTACAATATGTCTTGTGCGTTATTTACATCTCTTTCATTCACAATGTAATCCCGTAACAAACAAATTTCTTAAATTATGTTTTCATCTACATATGTGTTATAAAACTTTACAAAGTTTTTGGACAATTTCTCTTATTTATATTTCTCTAAAGTTGTTATATCAGTGATTAATTTGATTATTTGGTATACTTTTAAACCCATCTTCTATTTGTACAATAACAGTATCAATTACAGTGTTAAAAAATAGCATCTAAATTCCTCTACCGGGTTTTTTTATAACTTCGGAACATAATATTTTCCTTTTTCGAAATTCGTTTTTCAGGAAGATGTTCATATTATGTGCCAGCACTTTTGCTTTGTCGAAAAATGTGTTAAAGTTTGTTCTTTAATTTTGGATTTCAGTTTTAATTTTATTGACAAAATTGAAAGCAGAGTCCAGAACAGTGGTTTCTGCTTGAAATAGTTTATTGATAATGTTAAATTTTGGAAAACCTTACAAACAATACTATTAAACATAAAATAAATAACATTTCCTGCACCTAATAAATTTTTAGCTTCGGATACCGCTCTATTATCGTTACTTATATCATTTAAACATCAATAAATTCTTCTAGGGCATTACAAGTTCCTTCAAACTGTGTATGCACTGCTTTCAGCTAATCTATTTTAGTTTCCCAAAGAGTGTCACATACTGGATGAAGAGTAATGTTTAAATGCTCTGCAGAATTTTCCATCTTTTTTCCATTGCAGAAAATAAGCAATATAAATGCTGCAATATCCAAAAACGTTTTTTTACTATATATACTGCTGGAAGCGGCATCACAAATTAATAAATTAAAGGAATGAGATAGGCAAGGAACATAAATTGGATGCTGATTTAGAGAAAGTATTCTCTATTGCACTGCTTTATATTTTCCTTTCATATTACTACCGTTGCATATGCTTGTCCTCTACAATTCGCTATCATTATATCTAAATCAAGGTTAGTAAATCTTTTCAACTGAGTTTTTGTTAGTCCTTCTCCAATCATATCAGTAACTTCAATAAAACCCTACAAATGACTCATTTAGTTTACTTTTTCTCTTCAAATTTTACATACCTAATAATGATTGAAGTTTGTTCCTTATGGGAAATATAAGGAGTATAATTCTTTTGAATGCTACAGTACAGGGCTGCTTTTATGTCATGCTTAATTTTGTTAAGGACTTTATTTCCTAATGCAGAGATAATTTGTTCTTTTAACTATTTTCTAAATGATGCACAATTCTATTTTTCGAATTTATTATTTTGTTTATATTATCCTTTAGCACAGGATCGTATTTACTTAATAATTCAAACAAACATAAAAAATTTCCATTATTACGCTAATCTTTTATTTTGTGATTTCCTCGAAGTATTAGATTAGAAAAAATGGAATCAGTTAAATTGATTTGTTTTACCAATAGCTGAAGGTAAATTTAGTCGTTTTAGTAATTCTTCCCGAGCAATAAACGAATTAAAATGAGAACTAGAACGCCCATGATCTTGGATTATAGTTGACAGCTTTCTCCAGTTATTATAGCCACCTATAAATCGTGTAGTTTGGCCATTTTTTCTTCTTTTGAAAAACAGTATACAACAAAAACAAAACACGGAGTCTTGCATTTTTGAATAAATTAATCATCTGCGAAGTTGCTTTTCACCATTTGGAATTTTTTTAAAGTAGTACACAGTGGAAAAGGATCTACCTTAGCATTTTTAGCAGAAACTCCCTTGTGTTGTACAGGTCTTCTTTAACACAAAACATTCTAAATTTATCAGCAATAATACTTGACCATAAACCAGGATCTTTTATGCTCTCTTAATCGCATTTGTTATTGTCATTTCCGTCATTATTTTCTGATTCTGTTATATTTATATAAACACTCGGTTCTTCAACAAATTTCACCGTTTCAACATTTTAATTTACAAGTCTGTGTAGCTGGAGTAAAAATCTCTTCCCCAGTTGAAGTTTGAATTGCAATTTCTGAAGTTGAAGCAATTTCCTTTCCAGAATTACTTCAAAGCCAAGAAAAGTGATCTACTTCTGACTTCTTGTGAAGTTTATCTGTCTGTCTAGCTCTTTGCCACAGAGAGATAGACGGATATTTTCCAAAAATGTGCTTTTCGAACTCAGGAAAAACTAAGATGTGGATATTCGTCAACATCTCGAGTTAAAAATTTTTGACGATTGCAATACTTTATAACGTTTGTACGAGAAAATAAAAATTGAATTCATTTGTAAATTTAATTCGTTTGTTTAATTCATCCGTATCCTCATCTTTGGATACGGATTTTTTTCAATAGCACGTCAAAATTCATTTTAAAAGGGGAAATTTATCACTAAATTAAACTAAAAATAAGCGCTTTACAAAAAATTCCATTTAATATTTTTTTTGTCTCTTTCAGTAAGTAAAAATCTGTAAGATATAGTAAAAAAAATCCCATATAATTTTTTGATTGCAGATTTGTGGGATGAATAGAATAAGCTAAAAGTCCCGGTGTAATCCCAAGTCGAGGTCTAACACTTTGATATTATAAGTTAAGATGAGGTACATACATGTACATACAAAAAATTATTATCCTTTCAAACTCAGAGGCAGCTGAATTATGTTATGTCCCCTCTATGTTATCTATGTAGGTCTATGAGGAAGTGTAATTTGTATCCTTGGTCACGAAAAATGAATATAATTTGGGATAATCTTTAACTATTTCTACTGAAAATATTACAATTTTATTTCGAAATTAAAATTCTTGTTCTCATCATTTCAAGATCAAAATCGATTGCTGAAAAATTGTAATATCGTGTTATTTATTTATTTTTTTCCTAATACGAATACACAATTCAGTTGTTTGTTATTCAAAATTTTAAATTTTATTTATTTAAATTTAATATATTAGTAGAATTTGATATACTACATGGTCTTCAAATTTCTATTTTAAGATTCTATAAGGTAAAAATTTTAAATTATAATCAATGTTTTGGTGACAATATAGTTTGATAGATACAGTTAACTTTTCAAGGCATAAAGCTTTCATCGAATTTTTAAAATCATTTGAATTACTTAAAAACTGAATTATAAAATTCTTCTTTAAAAACAAAGGTTTTGAACAAAATTGACATGAAAAGAATTAAAATATAATTTTAATAAATATTTGTATTAAACAATGAATAACGTTTTAAAGGACTTATTTCAGCTTGAATTAATAGTCAAATTCTTATCGTATTTTCATTTTTTCTGTCGATAAATGTAGGAGTCTAGTCTAAGAATTATAATATTTAGCTTGGTTGCATCTGTAAATTGTATCCCTTATGTTTTATATTTAATTGAGAAAACTAAAAAATGAAACTAGGCTTCTTGAGTAATAACAGCTTTTATTTTAAACTGAGTTTCTATTTCATGGCAATCCAAAATGAAGGTATTCACTTCCATTTCCGATCGTTTAATAATCAAGGTCACTGGAGTGTTGGCTACTTTATTATGACTGTGGTAGACACAGCATTATTTAGAACTCGAATAAAAACAAAATTCTATAATTCTTCTTTAAAATGTGATATTGCCAGCAAAATAAACATGAAAAGAACTTGAAGGAAGTAGGAGGCTAGGATTTATAGCGACAATGGCTATTATCCCTAACAAGAAAAGACATTCAGAAATTAAATAAAAAATAAAAATTGGCAAGATAAAAAATCGGTGTTGCCATTTTCAAAACTGAAATAAAACCCAAATTCTATAAACCCAAATTTTAAAAATTGATGTTGTCAAACAAAATCAACAAAAAAAGAAATAAAATATAATTTTAATAAATATTTGCATAAAACAGCAGACTAGGATTAAAATCACTTATTTCATACATAAATTCTCATATTTCCACTTTTCTTACATAAATTTAAGAATCTGGATAAATATAGTCCATTTTGTTTTTTAATTAAAAATAAAAATGTCCATGTGATTCTATTTAATCATATAGTTTATTTAAACATATAAATTATTACATTTTCTTAATTGACTCCTCCAATGACGTTCCTTAATTGACTTTCTCCAATGACAATAGTTTTTAACACTAATTCCTTATAAAAGTAAATTGACCATTCAAAATAATATGCCGATTCCTTCAAAAATATAAAACTTAAAGAACTAAGAGATGTTTTAAATTAAGTATTTGCCTAAAGCGTAACTACTTCAAAAGACACTTTATAAAAAGACATATATTTTCGCAAAATGAAACAAAAAAAATCTGATTCTATATTTTGTTTCTGAAAATTAATTAATTCCTTTTAAAATATTCTATTGGGAAAAGAATTGTATTGGCTGATTTTGAATAGCATACCGTTAAATTCGGTTATTTTCTTCTAGCATACTACTTTCTATACCACAAAGAGTGCCGTAACAATGAATTGTTTCGAAAAGTCACATTAGCAACGAAAACAGAAGCATTTATTTACATTTTAAAAATAAACAAGGACTGTTTATTATAACGAAATGGTTGCATATTTCACAAGTGATTGCTCATCCTGCAATCGAAGATCTTTATCTATTACAGTTTTAGCTTGTACGACGCCAAAGTAGGAATGTAAACAATTGATGCATTTCAAGATCTTAACGATGCCTGGTGTGGTTCAAAATGAGTCTGACTGACTCTATTTATTTTGCGATTCATTTCAGTAGTAATATTGCAATAAGAGGCAAGTATTTACTTTTACTTTTACTTTGGTGTATTCATCTTGATCTTTTAATTAAACTTAGTGTTAATTTCCTAAGAACTCATTTGTAGTAAAGATTAAAACAATGATATATGAATACCCCAAAGATATATTGAATATTTTTAGAGAGTGTTTGTTTTGGCGACATTGAAAATTGGGAAAAGTAACTGTTTGTATCAACAATAGAGATGGGGGTACCAGCTCAGGTGCCGTCCTCGCCGTTTGGCAGCGGTTCAAAATGACAAGGTCCATCCCAAAATAGTCCTAGTGTTTCTTTTCAATGGGCCGTTAATATAACCAAACTAAACTAAAAAGAGTCCAGAGAATGCCTTGCATGGCATTGTCCTACCATAGTTACGAAATATACTCTTTGGCGTGAATTTCGCATTTTTACTGAATCTATAGTGTGATTTTCGGTGAGTCGCTTGGGGATGAATCACTGGTATAGCATCCGAAATTCAATTTGAGTTTTAAATCCGTTTTTCCCGACCTATTGCAACAAATGAATGCTTCTTTGAACTATCACTTTCACATGATTACTGATTGACTTTTTGGATTTTGCTCAAAATGTGACAGAGTAATCCTGCGTACCGATATCTTCATTTTGTTTTGTTTGAATTTAAATTATATTTAAACAGCTGGAAAGACAAGTTTCCTCTGAGCGAGTTGTTTCTCAACATTTGACAGAAATCTACAAATTTGGTGTATAGATAGTATACTAAATTTCATCCGTATAGTTCAAACGTCTAGCTTTTTCAATTAGCTTTGTCACAGACAGACATTTTTTAAAAATATGTTTTGCGAACTCGAGAAGATTCGTCAAAATCTCATGTTCGAATTTTTTGACGATTGTTATACTTCCATATTATGTACATTAGAAACTAAAAATTAGGTTTTTTACACAGATTCTGGAGGACTTGAATTGGTACAACAATATGCTTTCTTATTATTGTCAATTAGCATTTTAACCTTTATAATATTGAACTTGATAATTAATTGGGAATTTTAATGTTATGTAAAATCCTTTCGTTTTTTCTTCCTATTGTGTGTTTTTAGTTTTCCACACTATTCAAAATTCTTGCATTTTGTCATTTATGAAATTTTTTCCACCTGTATTTTTTTTAATCACGTTTTTTTTAATTGTAATTGTCGTGTGTATATTTTAACATTGTTATGTAAGATATTAATAATCGTCGAATTCAGGAAATCCTTTCCAATCGCTCTTTTATCGTTAATTTAAATATCCAGAAAGAAC
The DNA here is from genome assembly GCA_026543865.1 of Argiope aurantia. Taxonomy (NCBI): domain Eukaryota; kingdom Metazoa; phylum Arthropoda; class Arachnida; order Araneae; family Araneidae; genus Argiope; species Argiope aurantia. Next base: position 964,617 of record JAPMOR010039662.1, on the reverse strand, counting down.
ATTGCTCAATGTTTATCTTTCGTAAATGGCTCATCTGCGGTTATTTTACACGAATTATATGAATTTATTACACATGCGTCAAAGTAGATTTAATATATTAACATAAGCCATATACCTGCAACTTTGATATTAGAATGACTTATGGAAGAATGAATGGCCAGCTGTGCATATTGTTACCATGTAACACGTTATATACATTTGAAAATATGAAGATGAATACAAATTCTAATTATGAATTCATTATTCATGAAAAACATTGTTTCATGAATGATGTTTCAAATGACGTTCATTTTACAATTGCTAATTATAATCAGGTATTTCCTTCTCTTCAGGAGAACAACATTCCTTTTATTGTTTGGATTTAATGGTAATACTTTTCAAATTATATCTATCTATTACATGAAAACAAATTATGTAAACATTTCGTTTATGATTGGTATATGGTAGCACTCAGCTCCCCATGACATTTCATGTCTGTTGTGCCAGTATTGATTGAATTGAATATTTAATGAAAATTATTATTATATCGTAGTAATTATTTATATTACACTTGACTCTGAAATGGTGTTAAAAAACTTTAAATAAAGCTCTAGCTCCTGAACTAGAAAATAAGCAGTCTATTTATTTAAAAATAAACTATCATTATTTTAATTCTTCCTAACGTAAGACAAATTGAAAATTTCATGTCGTTTATCAATCGAACCCAATATTTAAATAACCGATAGAAATACAGCTTTGTTTTCTGTCCAGGAACTACATACTACATTTCCTAAGTTGCCTGCAAGAATTTGAGCAAATAAATTTTTGAACTGTCGAACTAGAAGAGTTTTGATTTTTAACTATTTTAGACCCACATACGAACACTCATTTTTTCCCCCAAGTTTTTTAAAACACCTTGGGGGTTTAACGTGTGTATTTTAGATTCATACATGTTTTTTCAATCAATTTTATACAAAAATTCTAGAATTTAACTATTTTACAGCGTTTTCCAAATCATTCCAAATGTAATCACAATACCATCATATATTTGGACCTGACATTTCTACTCATAATTATTTAATACCCGATGTATCTTTCCCTCTTAGAATTTATTTTGAAATTTTAAGTTATTTAAATGTTTTGAAAGTTGAAACAATCTTCAATTTATTAATCTGCATTGCTTTTGTAAATTACATGTACATTTTCAAAATTTGCATTAAATACATGCAGACTAGAGGTATGATGGCAGAAAACCCAATAAAATTAAAACAAGTCTTATAAATATATTAGTTGGATTCACTTTGCCATAGTTTATAATAAACCAAATTGCCGTCTTTACCAGATAATTTTTTTAAACTTTATTTTGTTATTGATAATTTTGCAAAAATTTTATAGTAAAATCGTTGTAGTACTTGTTATTTAATTCAAAAATAAATATTAGGCCACGCATATATAATATGCAAAAAAGAAATTGAACCGATTTAATGTTTTGAATTTAATTTAAACAAGCAAAGTATACATTAAATGCGCAAATTTTTAGGGGGATTGCATATTTATATATAAAAACGTAAATAGCAAAATAAACGTATAACGAATTCATTATCCTGCTTCTTACATTTTATCGATAATCCAATGATTAATTTGTCTCTATAATTATTTTCTTATTCTAGCGATAAAGCTTAACGCTCTTATTTTACCCATCATTTAATGAAAAATCTATCACGTGTTAGTCTCTAAAACAAAAAATGAAATACTAATTTTTTTAAAAATAAAATAAGTTTAAAATTATTGACTAATATAGATACTGAAATTTATAGCACGAAAATTTTATAGCTATTATCAACACAACTATAAGTGTCCGAAACAGCCTGTTTGATTTTAGAAGACTTAAAAATACGTATTTTATTTTATCTTGTTTTTAGTTGCGTAAAAGGAATTTACGTTACATCTAATTTTCTTTAAAAGCTACAACAAAAGCTTCTACATAAGAAGAAAAAAAAAAATACTTTCAAGATCAAAGAAAGAACATCCTACTAAAAAATTATGAACGGACATGTAATCAACATCAATTACATGGTTCAGAGACACAAATCTGGAAATAATTATTTATAGCACAAGAAACTGTCTCCTTTCCGCTATTTTATTATTTGTGCTACACATTTTTTCTTTGTTCCAAATGACATAGAATAGGGTTTTAAACAAGAATAGCTAGAATATCATCAACAAAGTATTATTCTGCTTTTATATTTTGTCTTCAGTGACAAAAAAAAAGTGTCAACTATCAATCTATTGATTACAGTTTTATAGCGCAAAGGCAACGTCTGGTCATTCTGCGATATGGTTCTTTCTTAATATGGTTCATGGTTCTTTCTTAAATATTCAAGAATTTTCTAAAGCAAAAACATTTTATTTTAAAAGTTAAAAGTAAATTGTTAAAAAATTTCAAATAAGGTCACATTTTTATATAATATATAACAAGTAAGGTCAAAACCATTAAATATAATTTTGCATTCGGAAGTTTCTCTTATGAGTCTACCAAACTATAGTGTGCATCATTAAAGTATTTTTGTACAGAATTATTAAAATGGATACATTTAACCAGCTCATGTTTAACATATAAAATGGTGTTACAAGCAATACACGTCGATGGAAGTTCCCAATTTAAAAGGTTAATGTGTGTACAATACATGCTTCCAATCCCTAGCCTAGTTTATAGGTATCAAATATTTGTCGCCAATACTGAGCCTTGTCCGAAAGTCAGTGTGTGTGTAAAATACATGTCGCAAATCTTGATCTTTAGGTGGATGTGTGTAAAATACATCCCGGCAATCTTGAGCTTTGTCAATAGGTGGATGTGTGTAAAATACATGTCGCCAATCCTGAGCTTTGTCAATAGGTGGATGTGTGTAAAATATATAATGCCAATCCTGTGCTTTGTCAATAGGTAGATGTGTGTAAAATACATGTCGCAAATCTTGATCTTTAGGTGGATGTGTGTAAAATACATCACGACAATGTTGAGCTTTGTCAATAGGTGGATGTGTGTAAAATACACGTCGTCAGTCCTGAGCTTTGTCAATAGGAGGATGTGTGTAAAATATATAATGCCAATCCTGTGCTTTGTGGTGGATGTGTGTAAAATACATGTCGCAAAACTTGAGCCTAGTCAATAAGTGAATGTATGTAAAATACATGTCGTCAGTCCTGAGCCTTGTCAATAGGTGGATGTGTGTAAAATACATAATGCCAATCCTGAGTTTTGTCAATAGGTGGATGTGTGTAAAATACGTGTCGTCAATCCTGAGCTTTGTCAATAGGTGGATGTGTGTAAAATACGTGTCTTCAATCCTGAGCTTTGTCAATAGGTGGATGTGTGTAAAATATATCCCAACAATATTGAACTTTGTCAATAGGTGGATGTGTGTGAAATATATGACGTCAATCCTAAGTCTAGTCAATAAGTGAATGTATGTAAAATACATGTCGTCAATCCTGCGCCTTGTCAATATGTGGATGCATGTAAAATACATATTACCAATCGTGAGCCTTGTTAATAGGTGGGTGTGTGCAAAATATATATCTCCAATCCTGGGCATTGCCAATAAGTGGATTCGTGTAGAATACCTGTCGCCAATCCTGAACCCAGTCAATGGGTGGATGTATGAAACCATGTCACTAATCAACCATCCACCATGTCACTAATCAAGGCTTATCAATAAATGGATATGTGTAAACCACAACCCGACAATATTGAGTTCTGTCAATAGGTGGATGCGCGTAAAATATACGATACCACGTTTTTCAATTAAATAGCACTTCGGAGATTATTATTTCTATATGGAAAATGGTTATGTAGTCATATAAAGAAATAGATAGTTATACATAAAGAAGCTTATTGTAGCCTTCATTATCTCCTATGCTTTGTCATTTCTTTTCTTTCACAGTCTTAACGATATCATTCAGAGGAATGAAAAAGTGTTTCACGACAGTGTCCTTCTTATATAACCTGTGGCGTCCTACTTAACCTTCCTAATATGCCTACATAACATGGGATTCGCCGAAAAATAATGTAATAGACAGCGAATGTCTTTTAAAAAGCATATTTTACTTACTCTATTTGCAACATTCGATGGTAAATATATCCTCTAAGTCTTGTGATGAAGAAAATTTATTAGGAGGAAGACCTGTCCTAGATATTCAAAAAACTTGATGTCAGTTGTGTCAGGAGTTTCTCGTCTTTTCGAATAACAAATTCCAAGATAGTGTTCAACTATTCTACTAAAGAATCTAATAATGAATTCAGAAATTTACTATTTTTATGATGTCATTTAAAAACATTTATGGTGTATGTTATTATACTATCGAATTCTAATTGTTTAATATTTTTAGTTTTGGTAAAAAATACTCACTAATCATTTCTTAGACATTTCATAGCTAAATGAAATAGTTGTTTTCTTTTGCATGCAATTGTAAGCATGAGATACATAAAGGTGGAATTTTATCAATGTAAAAATACGCTTCATCCTATAAAATAATGTCTAGGTCTTCCTTGGAGCCTTCTTAAATTCTTAAAGGAGCATTCCAAATTATTCTTCTTCTCTTCTTAAATACTTCTCTTAATTAAAAAGGATTAAACGGATTATAAATCAAAAAACTAATGGAAATCACCAAGCAGTACGAAATCGGGAATTCAATGTTACTCTCTTGAGAGTAGAGAATATGAAAAGTAAAATTTTTAGAGGGAAACAAAATTAATTCTTATTAACAAAATGTCAATGCTTTTAAATAACAAAAGATTTTTGTACTACACTGAATTTCTTAGATTTACTGCATTGTATTTTCATTGTCTTTCTTCTTGGAATTTAATCTCAACTGTTCAGCGAAGAAGACATATTAAAAGCATTAATAAAAGTGAAAATACTAATATGAACTTCCAAAACATATTTCTCTCAAAGAATCGAATTAATAATTTGTTTCACGTTTTATACTCTGTTTTAAAGTCATTATCAAAAAAAGGTTCATCTTCCAGAAAATTTTGTGAAGATGTAGGTGTGCAACCTTTATAGATAAATCAAGGATCTCGATAATCTAAATATTATACTTCAGATACTTTCCGCAAATGTAGAAAAACAATAAGAAAATTAATTTTTTAAATTAAAATTTACTTATGAAAATTAATTTCTGTCTTCAAATTTATTCATATTCGCTGTTTGGAAAAATGTATCAAAAGAATTCATTCGGTCTTAAAATTACATTGAAGAATATTCAGGTAATTCAGCACATTGAATTAGAACTAATTATCAAGAACGGGGAACTAAAATATTAGTTGCAGATAAATTAATCAGTTTCAATGTTTTATAGATTCCAAATTTTAAGACACTTTTTAATTCTGTTTTTTTTTCCTTTCTTTAATTTGTATTATAAATAAACATTTTTCATTTATATATTACCCAAAGAATAGATGTGGCATCATTATGCTTAAGCATAACATAAAAATTGAGATGACTTGGTCCAATTTGAAGCAAAGTTTCATTATCATTTTACCAATTTATATTTTGAACAGAAAATGATTGATGACATCTATAGGATCAGTGACACTATCAATTTCTAATGAAGAACTTAAAGTATCAGTAACAAAAAGTTTACGTTGAGGAAATTCTTTTTAATCTCAATGTTCCATAATTCAAACATTTGAATCTACTATTTTCCATTATTTCATCAAAGCTATTTATTTTATACATCAAAATTAGAATAATTATCATAATTATTAGTTTAAATTATTTACTTTTTAATTTTCATTGAAATTATTTTATTTAAAAGGGATCCATTTTTCATTTCTTGACAATAAAGCCATTATCATCCCTAATTTGTCAATTAGGGATGTTAATGCGATTTAAATAATTCATATTAAGGAGTCAATTATATTTAATGTGATTCATAATAATTCACACTATTTAAGAAATTAATTTTAAAAAATTAAAATATGTATTTTTTTAAAAAATTATTTAATTTTGAGAATTTTTTTATATGAACTTATAAGGTGTTTAAATCATACGAAAGAGCATTCCAAATGCTGTAAAATGGCACTAACCCAGTTAAGAAAGTTTTTGAAGCATTTTTTAAAAAAATGCTGCTTCCTGTTTTTAGTACCATTTATGAGAATTTTAGAGATATATAATTCATAAACTTGGCATATCTCAGTAAAATTTCATATTTTTCTTATACTAATAATACACCTGACCCAAATTTAAAAAAAAAACTGAACTGGTGAGGATTATGGTCTTTTTCTGTGTTGAATTGAAATGGAATTTCCCTAGAGTAATCTTGCGTGCATTAAAAATACGCAGGAATTGAGATTTCAAAGTACATCTGTATTTGGGGTAGATAGTGCTTTTTAGTAATACATAAAGTCAATTTTAGATCGTTCTTTAATGAAAATAGTAGAATTTTCGAACTTGATTAAAGTGGTGTAGTAAGTAGAATTTCAAATAATAAGAGAATATTTCAATTTTCATACGCATGAACACATTCTAATTCAGAAAAATACTCTGATATTATACATATAATGTCAAGTAAATAATGTTTTATATTCAATTCCGAAGTTCAGGAAACAATCTCATTTTACCTGTTCACTATAAATACAAATGATAACCGGTTCCATGAACTTCATTTGAATCCTATGTAAGGCACAGTTATTCTTATTTCAAAAATGTTTTCATTCGATTATTCTATTTACACTATAAAGTTCGGAATGGATATTTTGACCGCAAATGAATCTCAGATATTAATTTTTTTCTTGTTTATCATTCGATTTTTATTTGTTCATTGATTTTTTTCTATGTTATTCTATATTTTCTATAATCTGTGGAACAAAATTATTTTCTTTCATTATGATCGACGCTATTAGCTTGTATAAAGACTACTCGCATTTGATAGTTCGACTGCACAATATCGCAATACTCATTTTGATCTCTAAATTATCAAATTTATATCAATTCATTTGGGGGGAGGGGTTCTACTCCTTAATAGTCAATATGAAAGTATTGCACATGAAACAAATCGAGCAAAAAAAAGAAGGGGACTCCATTTCTCACTAGAGTCTTCGAAAGATATCAAAGACGTTTTCCTTTTTCAAAATGAAGAAATGTAAGAAAATGGAGTTCAAAGAACGAATTTCAGGAGCATGGCGACAGCGCTCTATAGATTGGGTTCATTTGCCATTAGACACATAACTTTTAATAGTTTGCAAATGCATGGAAATTCTACGTAAAAAAAAAGAATTTCGAAATGGGGAATTATTTTAGACGAATTTGACGCTTGCCATTCGAAAGGTATTTTTTAAATAAAATTTGTGATACGCGGTTTAGGACTTAAAGTTTACTCATGAAAAGTGTCGTGCAATCCATCCAAAGAATTCTTGAGATGTTTGAAAAATGATCTAAAGTCGACAAGATTCGAAAGACATACAACAGATCAATAAAAATTCTTGATCCTGTTTATTATCATTTTTGTTATAAAACAGATCAAAACACAACAGTAGAAGGGCAGTTATTCTAAGGAAAGGTATTTAAACCATTTACATATTATAGGCCGCAATAAATTTGAGGTTAAAATATGATTCGCAGCTCATAGTCAATCAGAATATTTTTGAATGAATTTCTATATTTATTAAATAGAAGTATTATTTAAACTAAAGCAAGAAATATTTTAATAAAACTGTTTTAGAATATATAGTAAGCATATTGGATAATTCTAGAATGAATGGCTTGTTTACACAATTTAAACTAATCAAAGGTTTATGGAGTATAAGAACTTAGCTTAATACAATAAAGGAGAAGACATGAAATCACTCTATGAAAGTTGGATATTTCCACAATCAGCACAATGAAATGTACAAGCCATCCAAATTATTCTAGCCTAAAAATGGAAAGCTGAATTCAAACGAATTCTCAAATATGATAGGACCATTCTTAAGACGCCCCAAAAAATAAAATAAATCTAATAATATATATTATAAAAATATATTAATTATTAGCTATATATAATCTAATAATATATATATATATCTTAAAAATCTGTAAATTGCTAGCTATATATACTATAAAATATTGTTTTTTCAAAAACAATCATGAAAAATATAGGCTATGGCCATTTAATAAACGTGGTCAAAATGACCCCTCTCAGGGTCTCTAGGTACGTGAAAAAGACTGTCCTTCTATCATTACATGGAAATACAACAAAAAGAAATGTTAAAGAAATTAAAAAATCCTAAATATTTATGTAGTTAATTTACTTACTAAGCAATATTAAGGTCAAGATGTATGTGCTTAATTTTATTCTAAACTCCCATTTCTAATAAATCATTTACTTACTTAAACCGATCTAATGGTTGAAGAGAAAGTAACTTGTGCAACGTAGATCGCAAATGTATCCAAAATTTTAACTATTTTATTTTTGACGTCAGAGCATTTCACTCATATTTTTCTTCTTGTAAAGTTTTTATTTATCATTACAAACCTGTTCTTTCTTTACTTTAGAAAAATTCTGTGTTGTGTAACTGGTCATGAATCGGTGGGAAAGAATTCCAATATCGCAATGTCATTCCTGGTTGACATCAGTGACAAAACATGAGAAAAAAAACATTTTTTTTATTTTTAAAAAATGGATGGCATAAAAATAGATAATAAAGAATTTCATAAAGATTGCATCTACAAATCAAAATATCTCATCGTAAATCATTCATAATTTTTCATTCAGAAGAAAAAATTTTTTTATTCATTTAGTAGTTTGACTTACACTTTCGAAAATGGAATGTTGTAAAAAATATTACACTCAATTCCTTATGCGCGAGGCTTTATGACTATTCCTTTTTAACTAAAAATAGTTGCACTGTTTTAATAGCTCCGTTATTTAGTTATCAATCGATGGATGAATCTAATTAAATTTTGAAATTTTTCAAATGCTACTTCATGTTGTAATTTGTAGAAAAAATGATTTAAAAATATATATAAAAATACAAAGTTCAAAATTAAAATAAAATAGAAAAATAATTGATATTCTTCTTTTTTAATTTTTGGCAAAATAATAAAAATTTGTTTTAAAAGACTTTTCTTATTATTTTTCAGACACAGCCATACAATAATAACATTTCTGATTATTTATGTGGAATAAAATATGAATGCAATTTGTGGAATAGGAAATTTTGCCATCGAAAAGCAAAACTAGGAAATAAAATTTAAAAAAAAGGTCCTAATAAATGAAGAATGATCTTTCTATGTATTAATTTCTTGCTCAATTAATTTAAAACAACTCCGCTTTTTAACACCATTCTTTCACACATTTTTCTTGCTAGCACCAAATATAAAATGACTACACAATAACATTTCAAAATAACCGGGAAAATAAGACATCCACAATAACGTCGATTTCTTGTTCACATTTTCGAGTTACATTGTGAAACAAATCTTTAATCACCATTTAATGATTTGTTTGTTCCCATTGGGAAGTAATTGGAACGGAGTCCCAACTCTTTTCAGCTTTCGGGGATCGCTGCGTTATTAAGTTAGAATCAGTGACTTATTATTTCGTAGTTTAATTGGAGATTTCGTTAGGGTGCAATGAGAAGTTATTGAATCAACGAGTGGAAATAGGAAAAATAATTTGCCTGTAATTGGGATCCTGTGTACACGCCCTCATGTTGAATTTCGAACGAAATTATCCATTCCTATATTCAGCGCTAGAAGGATTTAATACGATATTAAACGGCTGCCCCCACTCGTTCAACACCCTGTGAAACAAGCCAGAGGAATTCGGTATCTCTTGAGCTGAAAACACGATAATTGGCACGGGAATTCTACGCATCCTTTCATTGGCAACGGATTTCGCAGTTTCTTGATTGGACAACCCCCTAGAATTGACGAAGCGCAATTCCCTGGAAATAAAATGTTAGGATCAGGTTTTAGCATATGTAACTAATGAATGTTCTAACTTTGGGATATTTTCCCAAAATGGATGCTGCATAAGGTGCACATGAGAATATAGAAAGTCACACAAACTTACTATAATATTCGATTTCTTATATCTTGAAAATTTTGCATAAAATTATATGCTGTGATGCTTTTCAATAACTACTTTAATAAATAATTAAAAATTTAATGGTAATGATTTGAAGCATGTAAAATATTTTACCGAAGCAAATCCAAAAATAGAATATTTACATCTTTAAAGAAAACAACGGGACATATATCCTTAATCTAAAACTTTAAAAATATATATAATTTTCTAATTTTACTAGCTGTCATGTACTATAAACGTAAGTCAATCCATATTTCTTTAATGAACTTTCGTCAATTGATACACTTATTGCAAATTATTAAATTATTTAAAATTATTATGCTTATATTATATAACTAATTATCTACAATTTTTTAATTTTATTAACTACATGTGATATAAATGTAAATAAATCCACATTTCTTTAATTACACATTAATTGATAATTTATTGAAAAGTAATAAATTGTGTAAAATTATTATGTTTATATTATGTAATTCATTATCTACAATTTTTAAATTTTATTAATTAGCATGTGATATACATGTAAAATGATCCACATTTCTTTAATAAGATTCATTAATTGATAATTTTTTGCAAATTAATAAATTATGGAAAATTATCATACTTTTAATTATTTAAATTAATAAATATAAGCATATACGTTATTTTCTCATTATTATATACACATAAAAGTTATTCAACATTCATTTAATTCAAACCTTCATTAATTGGTGCATTTATTACAAATTTATTTAATATAAATTATATAAAATTACTGGACTTATATATTCCCTATACTCATTAACAATATCAAAATATACTTTTTTTTCTGGGTACTAAACTCAACATAAGTCATCCAGAGGGAGAGCCTTTGATGTACTTGTATTTTTTAAATTATTTTTTTTTAATTTTCCCTAATGACTTGTTACATATTTTTTTTACATTTCAAATTATACATCTTGTTTTGTACCTTAAATTTTCTTTTTTAAAGCAAACCATTAATAAAGAACACAGAAAAACTAAACATTTATCAGGTGTTACATCTTCTAACAGCAATCTAAAGAAATGTTCTTAACTAAAGAAATGTTCTTAACTCATTCCTAATTAGATTCCATTGAAGAATAAATATATACTACACGAATACTCTTTCTGAAAGTGTGTACACGATTTTAAACATATGTTTTAAAAAATTTAGTCAGAACAATTATGAAAAATTACAATGCGGAAAAAAAAATATTATTTGTAGGATCCTTATATCTGCGATAAATTGTTTCAGCAATTCGTAACATAATTCCTTTCGTTTTTTTTTTTTTTTCAATTTTGCGTAAACTTCGAGGGGGTTTTTTATTATATTTTTTACGAAAAAGATTGGAATTTATATATTTTTAAAGCTCAGAATAAACTAAAATATTCCCCTAAATTAAAAAAGAGTATTTCAGACGTAATTTCTGAATTCTCCAAAACAAGTTTTTTTTTAATTACATGCATGAATACGGCGCCTTAAGGAGGCAAGAAAAATTATTCGAGTTTTTTTAAAATTTTAATTAAAAATGGCTTAGCATACAAAAAAAAAACATAAATCTTCGAAACTATTTTCAGAAATAATTTTTGCAGAACATTTTTTCATTGTTAAGTAATTGTATGGTGTTTTCGAAATGTTTTCAGTTTTGGGTCTAACTTCATTATTTGTTGTGTTCATCTCTCTCATTTCTATATATACTGGAACATAGTAAACATTGATATTTTTTTCTTGGGATGAGAAATGTTTAGTTCATTCGATAGTATAAAAAAAATCTTATTTTTTATTTTGATATAGTTTCTTTGCTAAATTTCTAAGTTCATTGGAACCTAGCTTAAGGAATATAATTCGCTCCCGAATCTTACTCACAATACAAAACTTTTGTTAAGAGAAAAAAAAAATTCGATTAAAATCCAGAAAGAATAATACAATTCGTTTCATTTCGAAAAGATAAATATAACTTAAGAAAATATGTAATAATATAATTTATTATTTATAACGTTTTTTTTTTGTACAAAAAAGTTGTCTGAATTTCTTTCTATCTGCACTTTAGATCTATAAAATACTTTAAATTTGTTTCTATCTACACTTTAGATATATAAAATACTTTCAATATA
>JAPMOR010039662.1:929763-945906 GCA_026543865.1 Argiope aurantia | reverse complement strand
ATTTCGAAGTTATAACAATCTTCTGTACTTTACATACTTTCATAATTTCTACTATGTTTCCATTTTATTGTATTACTAGCTGCCTTTGGCGACCAGCCGGTTCGCCAGTATTACCGCTCGCTACAATTTTCAATTAAATATTTTAAGTAACTGGTCTCTTAAAGGATTCTCAAACAAAACATTTCTAATCTTCAAATTTTGATAGTCATACCAAACTTATACTGTTTAGATCGTTTCGTTCAATTTACTATATATATTTTGCTAATTTGTTGTCATTACTTTTACAATTTACTATATAAATTTTGCTAATTTGTTGTTGGCAAAACTTCAACTTTGATTTAAATTGTAAATGATGAAATTGCAATTAATATTAAGATATTTTTTAATAAAACCAAGCGTTTTATTTTATTTATCATCTTTATTGTTATTTATTTATTTATTATTATTATTGAATGTGAGTATTGCAAACAGAATCGCTCGGTATTTAAGTCTTATGTTAACTACAAAATATTTTTCATCATTTATGTAATATCTCAAACAATAATGCAACAAAAATTTCTGAAATTCAGCATAAAATTCAGTTTTTAGTTTTGCTTTCAAAAGGATTGAAATGAAATCAATAATAATATTTTGTTCCGGCCTATAAATATATTTCAAAAATTATGAAGTCTAAATTTAATGCAGTAAGGTATCATATTCTGAGAAATATTCTGGACACACCAAATTTTAAATAAATGAATGAATGTTTCAATTTTTCAAGATCAACTAAGACTTATTTATGAAGTTTTAAATGTTAAAAATTTAGAAAAACTCAACATTTTCATAATCTTAGGCCAATTAATCTTCAGAAACCTGCGCGCTGATTGGCGTATTTTCTTAGAAGCGATCGATGGAAAATCTAAAATTATCCTTTTTTTATTGAATAGTGATATTCAAATTTTCATAAATCAATCAGTTTAAGTGATTGGAAATTAACTCTTAAAAGTCAGTGATTTAGTTAATTGGAAATTAACTCTATGACCACCATTAAATCTGTGCTTTCTCTTCCGGTGTATGTATTCTCCTTAATATCCACTCGAATAAAACATCACATACAAAAGTACTACATAGAACAAACACATCAAAAGTAAACATAACATTTCAATAGTTGCCAAAAATAAAAGAGAGAAAAATGCAATTAATAAGCAGACGATATTTAGAAAAGTACAGATATTTAGACTGGAAAATGAAATTATCTGAAATTAACAACACGCGCAGACGATATTTACAAAAGTAAAAATATTCAAACCTGAGAAGGAAAATATATGAGTTATTCCATCAATAAATGCCATAAGTTTGTTTATATCTTCATTATTTTATAAGTCATTAACGAAACAACACGTGCGAAAATTATATTTTTGCAGATTTTATTTCCAAAAAGATTTAATTTATTTTTAATTGGGGTTTTAATCAATGTGATATCAACACTCTGAAAAAAGCAAATTTTTTCGCCATGAATGCGAAACGTGCTTAATCTTAATTTTTATTTTTTACGAAAAAAATTATTGAAAAATAGAGTTAAAATATTTATTTAAAAATCCATTAAAAATAGAAATTTAATTTTAGGATTAAAACATTGGTATCATTTAAAAGATAAATTTTTGATCTTTAACTTCATGTAAAAATCTTTTTTGTGCGGTAATATTTCCGGAAGTTATAGCAGAAACACGCCAAAATTTCGCTTAATTTTTAAATAAATAAAAATTCTAGTTAAAAATTCTAAAAAATAACCCCCAGGTGCACATTCCCAGCCTCCAAGGTATATACGTGCCAAATTTGGTAGCTGTAGGTTGATTGGTCTGGCCTGTAGAGCGCCAACACACACACACACACACACACACATTGAGCTTTATTATAAGTATAGATATAGATATAGATAATGAGGAGCATATTCTTTTCTATCATAACAATTCTGAACCTAACACTTATCGCTGCTAAGTACAATCTATATCAATCTTCTGCTTCAAGGATTGTGTTTGTCGATGCAATTAGATGCTTGTTTGATGGCAATCAAAAAATGCTATCGCAGCTGCTCCAGAAAGGGCCGGGGAGAGTTGATTGAGAAGAGCTCTTGCAACAAGTTGTCATCCCTGCAATAATGGAGAGAGGAAATATCCAATAATTTGACATGGGATTGCAGGCAGTAGTGAGTACAGGCTTCATAATGATTTGTAGGGAGATACAAATGCCACAGAGTAACCCATTTTTTAATTGGAAATTAATCAAATTAATTAATGTTTTTAATATCGGAAAATCAGTAATCGTATATTTAGTATTAAATGGCCTACTAATTATAATATATGTAGATATTTTTATAGTATTGGAAATCATTATTGTTGATTTTAAGAGCACAAGTATGTTTGAAATTCAATTGAAAAAAAGGCAATTATTGCCTTTTAATATTTTTACCAAAACACATTACAAAATGTTTGTTTTTTTCTGTTAAGTAAGTGGTTTATTTTTTGTAATAGAGTTTAATAGATCTTAAAAATAAAAGTCACTATTAAAATTTAATTCAGTGTTAAAATAAATAATTTCACTGAGATGGTAAATATACAATCGAGATATTGTTTTTATATTTTATATTTTTCAGGATTTTGAATATTTTATGTATCCCAATGAATGATACTGTTATTTTAACATTCAATAGCAAAAAATAAAAAAATACATTTCTTTAAATTTAGTTAATATGTAATTTATGTATAGATAGAAAATATGTACATCTCTAGACATTAAAAGCAATATTTTAAATGTTATGACTCTCAACTTATGCATTCTCTCTGCAAATTATTATTATAAGCGCTTGGTATAAATACAGAAATCATATTACAGTAATATTTACTCAAGATGTGCTCTAATTCTAACATATTTATTACATCCTTCCAAAATGAATGCTATGAAGTAAATAATTTTCAAAAGAATGTAAATTTATAACAAAATATATCCAAACTCTTTTATAATGATCTTTAGAAATATAATACATCTACGCAATTACATAATAAGATTTATCTATAATTCTTAATTTATTTTTGTTTTATAATAAATTATACTGGGGCAGCAAAATTATATCATAAATTAGGTTTTAAAGTATTTGACTTAATAAGGTTTTTGTTATATTCGTTTTAATATCAATATGCCAAAATTTAAAAGTAAGCATTGCTATTAGATAACCGTTTTGTTAAACAGTAAACATTGTGTAAAATTTATCAGACACATTTATAAAATTTAATATTCACAATAGGAAACAGAAACCATCTTTCATAAATGACTAAATTTAATGAGAAACAAACTAGAATTTTAATTCAAAATTTTATTTTGATTTTAAAAATCTGTAAGTCTGAAGTTTTTAATTAAAATTACATTTATAAAAAAAGGTGATGTAATGATATTGTCTTATATGGACAATGAAATTTATTGAAATCCATTATACTATTGCTTCCAAAATCAATTTAAAGATATCTACTGATAATAAATCGAAAAAAAATATCAAACCTGTAAGATAATACGGATCATGATACACAGGAAAATTATAGTAATACTTTATTTTCTTAATTATGTATCTTGCATTTACTGATGTATGCTTGAAAATGAGATCACTTTTACATTCGTAAGTCGAGTCAAACTACAAATTTTCTATTTTTCCTACTTCAAAGACTCAAATAATATAGCAAAGAACATTTCTAGTTTAGTTATATTAACGTCCCGATCTAAAGCAACACTAGAGATCTTTTGGGATAGACCCCACAATTTTGAACAACAGTCAGATGATGAGGACGACACCTGAGCTGGCACCCCCTCTCCACACAACACCACACCAGCGGGAGGACATTCGGTCCCCGCCGGATTCAGCGAGCACCAGACCGGCTTACATGAAGCTTCCTTGGTGGTATCGGGTCTTGAACCTGAAACTCTACGGTTTACAGGCCGAGACCTTACCACCAGGCCATCGCAGCCCGAACTACATTTCTATAATAATATATTATGATTATAAGGAGTTAATGAAATTTTTCGATTGAATAAATAGTTAATATGATGACAAAATTGCAAACGGATTGATTTTCCGTTGGAGAGTAATTATTGCAAATATTTTTAAATAAAGAAATACAAGTTATTAGACTATTTAAAACTAAAAATTGGAAGATAAACATCAAAATGTAAAGATTTCTCATAAAAGATAATTAAATTTTCTAGTTAAACTCTTGCACACACAAAGAAATATATTATATGATTTTCCGTTTATACCCCGCCCCGAAATTTGGCTTCGGCATTACAATTTCTCTTAATATTTATTATTAATATGTTCCAAATTAATATTATTATTTGGATTCCATATAGGTTTTTCTTATTAGTGTGACTAAATTCCTTTAAGTGCATTTTGCCTTAAAAAGATTTGCCTAGATCATGCATTATTTCACGGAATTCAAAAGGAATTAATGGTTTTAATTATGTTGCATGTAAATGCCATATACTTAGTTATCTAACCGTATAAAAAAAACATAATTTAGGTTAATAATAAAAATAAATAAATAAATAATTATAAAAATTTGAGATCTAGTCTATTATTTAGTTGAAAGGTATTTTAAGAAACGGTACCTATTTGCAGAGGATTGACAATGGATGGCGCCAGGAAAATAAATTTTGGATTATCTATTGTGGTTTATTGACACTGATATGTGCAATTGCGCCAACTTAGGCGAAATGGCTGACCCATTATTGTTTGACGGATAAGAAGAAGATGAGTAGTGTGTTTGTAGAAAAAGATTCGAAGAAACTTGACGGAATTCAGAAAAGAAGATGAAAGAAATGAGTCTTTGGTACGCGAGGAATCAGAGATAATATCTGGGGGCATCAAAGAGTGGTGAGGTTAGATGTAGACAAGAACTCTGATTACTCATAGACATTGGTAACAGCAATGGAGGAAAAGTTCTCTCCAAAGAATAAGAGCCGAGAGAATAGACTTCCAGCAGCACTGATAATAGATTGATAATTGACAATGTATAGTTTAAGTGGTTTGACCTTTGCGGTGAGCAAGGTCAAGGTTTGCAAGTGGATATGAGATAAATGGCTCACAAAAAGGTAAAGTCAAATGTTCCTTTGAATTTCTGATCATCATAATTAGGCACTATTATTAATAAAATTATTTCTCTATTTGAATTTTGAGCATATATTTAAATAAAGGCTTCACTAAGATAAACTGTCATTTGATTTAAGATCGACAAATGATTAAATATTTAAAAAGTGTTGTATAAATGTTATGAAACATACTGTCGATTTTTATAAATTCATATGCGTCTGAAATAATAATGTTTTATTTTAGAAATATTTTATAACTAACAGTTTTTTTATATAAAAATTGAATATATATATTTAAAAATAAAAAAGTATGTTAAAAATAATAACAATAACCCATATGTATATATATATATATATATATATATATATATATATATATATATATATCAATTTATATAATATTGTAAACTTGAAAAATAAATAAAATAATCGTAATTTATTTCTCATTGTTATTCTTATTACTAAATTTCTTTAGAAAGCAATCAGAACGATTTCCTTTCTTTTAAGAATATTTCAAAACATTCCACAATTCAAATTTTTTTTCGTTTGTATAAAAATAATAACGATAAACCATATCAACATCAGCCTATAAAATATTGTAAACTTGAAAAATAACTTTTTAAAAAGTCTGAATTTATTTCTCAATATCATTCCTCATACAAAATTTCCTTAGAAGGCAATTAGAAAGAGATTGCCTTTTTTAGGAAAATTATTGCAAAACATTTAACAATCCAATTTTTTTTTCAGTTTTTTTACCGTATAAATCATTTAGAGATTATTTAAACGTTTTAAATAAAAACATGTCAAGCAAATGTTTAATCAAAATGTAGGGACAATAATAATTGTCGATTATAGATACATTACGAATTACGTACGATTACATACGAATTATAGATACATTATCTTGTATCTATAATTCGAAAATTGCATTTAAATAATTTTTATTATTATAAATAATAAATAATCAGGAAGAAATTACAAAACGAAGTTAATTTAATGGTAACAAAAATTCTTATCTTTGAAGAAGCAATAAAATCATAAAATAAATTAAAATAACGAATAATATAATATAAATATAATTATAATTAATTAGTTTAATTAAAATTAATTAATATACTCAATATAACATTAACTTTATATAATATAAAATCAAATAATAAAATAATTATGAAGAATATCAGTGAAAAGAGAAAATTTTTCTTTCAAACTATGAATGACAAATGTTCAGAAAAATTAAGCATTATTTTTCATGTCTATGTATATTCTATGCTTATGCCCAAGAATTAACACTCCTATGTCTTTAATTCTGTATTTCTGGCTAGGCTGGGAATGAAGGAAAATATATAATTGCATTTAGAATGGAAATTTATTTCCAGTTTAAAGACGATGGATTAACTTTTAATCACTAAGCGAAATTCAAATTTTTCGAAGAATAATAATGCATTCCTAAAGTATCAGTTGCATCTTTAATGATAATATGGCTAATTTCTTTTATTGGCGTTCTTTCAGAAATCCTGATAAATTTATGCACCATTATAAAAGGAATACCTCTATTATTCCTTGAAGATATGTTTTATTCATCTTATCTTTCTTTCTTATCAGATTGATTTGCAAATTCATTCATTTTCCTTGCTTACCACCAAGGAAAATGAATAAATCTGCAAATCAATCAAGTCATCCTATTTCCTACAAAACTGTTTACGGCCAAGGGATATGAATTTGTCATATTTTCATCGTTATAAAAGCATTCAGATTGTAAGCTGTTGATTAAGTTTTCTCTGCTTACATTGCTAACTTTATTTCTATAGAAATCCGATGCATTTGCATTATTTATTAACTCATGATTGTCGCAAGTCTTATTTTCTTTTATGACTTTGGTATGCTAGTATCGAAACTATAAATGATATATTATACATTATAGATACATTATACATAATATAATGTATATGATACACATAAATTCTGGTGTGTTTGTTGTAAAAGAGAATTTTATTAAATTAAACTGCTATTTGCTTTTCTTGTAAATTCTGAATAGTTATAGAAATTTTTATTTATTTAATTTTTTTCTGATCTTAAAATTTGATATATCAGGAAGAATAGACTCAAAAATAAATTACGTCAAAACATTTCATTTCTGAGAAAAGTATAATACTGGTAAAATGAAGATTTTAAAAAATAGTGGAAACCGAGCCAGGTATTACAAAATTATCAAAAAATTCGTATATTTTTAATGTATTTGAAAACGTGACATTTTTAAATATATTCTTATAGCTTTTACATGCATTTTTATTGATAAATTCATTCATTTCTTTCATTCTAACTTTTTATATGCATTTTTAATACGCATCAAAGATCTTTTGAAGATTTTGTCGATTTGAGCATTAATAATATATATTTTTAGAGCTTGTTGCTGATATGGATTAAGTGTAACAATAAAAAACGACATGGCTTAAACTTACTCTCATTTAACGTTATTTTAATGATTAAAATGTATAATACATTATCACTTCACATAGTGAAAGTGCATTTTAAAAAGGACTTACAGTAAAGTAAAGATAAAATTATATAAATAATCAACATAAAAATGAGTCTGCATCAAAATTAGATTTATCGCAAACTAATGATGGATTTCAGCCTATCGCTTACATTTTGTACTCATATTTTTCAAATTTCCCACAATTTTCCTTCATAAGAACTGCTGGCCGTGGGGGTCTATTTTTAATGTATAAAATCTGGGACTAGAGTGTCCTTAGTTCGAGAAACTATTCTGCTGAATAACCCACTTGTAAGCAGGTTTATTGTACGCTAAATATATAGGGGCCAAACATATTTAGCTGCCATGATGTGAAAGATTAAAGAAGAAGTATCACTTTCGGTACTATCTTCGTCATATGGCAAAAGCGCGTGGTTTGGCCCCAAATAATCCTAGGGTTACTTCAAAACAGAATCTTAATGCAATATATATATAATCTAATATATCATCAGAATTACAGTAAGCTTCTCAGTAAGCTGAGAAGCTTATATATCAGAAGACTATTTTCAGATTATTCAGAATACTATTTAAAGGTAAGATTATTTTCCTTTTTCAGAATATGTATTTAGTTCCAAATCATTTTTGTTTTCCCTTATATTCTATGGGATTTTCTTCTTCAAATTGCCATCTTTCATTATTTTTGGTTCTTCTTTTCATTTCTTATTTCTTATATAATCAGATTCTTTTTCCAGTTGGTTAGGAAGAGAGAATTTTATTCTTTTTATCAAACAAGCTTTCCATTCTTCTAAGATAAATAGCGAAATGACCTTTCAGGATGCAAGCTGATATTTAAATATAAAGTGAAACAACATGAATCAAACACAAGTTAAATTAAACCTCGCATGCTATTATATGCTAAAACTTGTTCTGAGATTTTTTTTTTACTATTTGCCCATTCTCATAGTTTCAAGTGATTTTATGATTACTAAAAATATATTACCATTGTCTTAAATCAAAGTTTACGAAATATTTTTCCCGATTCACTGCGTAAAGTACATGTCACAACTTGCCCCAGTTAAAGCTAACTCTGGGGCCCCCCTACGTAGGTTAGTAAAAAAGTTTCACATACAATTTCAAATGATAAGTTATTTTGACAAAACATTGTGTCTTTACGCATTTTTCTTTACCGTATGACGTAGAGGCTTTCTAGATGAAATTTTAGATTGGCTGATAATCAATCATAAACTTGTATCGGCACGTGCGAGTGGCGAATGCGTGCATTAGTTTGCTTTTTGTAGTAAAAAAATGCAATAACTTTGAAATTCATCTTCAGTGAAGTGTACGGTGAAAGTATAATATAATGTCAAGCTAATGGCAAAATGTTTGAGAATGGATTTACAAATATTGAGGATGTTCAGTACGAGATATTTCTGTAAACTCCGACAAATTCTGGGACTATTGCTAGCGTGAATGGGGTTGCCTGAGATTTCTTTCATGGACGCATCGAGAAACTTGTGTACACCTCAATAAACGTTTAAGTAAAAGCGATAATTACGTAGAAATGTAAGATTTTGCATGATTAACTCTTAAGACACAAATAATATTATTTAAACATTTTGGTTTCGTTTGCTTTCTCAAGCAATGTGATTAATTTTATTAATTTTAATCAATAAAATAATTTAGTTAATTAGTTAAATTAATTTTATGTCTGATCCCGGTGTATCAATTTTAAAACATATTAAATATTCACCAATTTCAAAAATGTTATAACCAAGTAATGTTACAATAACTATTTCGTAAATATGTATATAGATTTATATAGTTTTTTTTATGATTTTTAATGGTTTTCAGTCATTTTCACAATTTTCTAATTTACCTTTTTTGATATATTAACACAATTTCCCTTTCTAAATTGCTAAGTATTATTCTCTTTGTAAAATTTATCATTTAAATCTGGAAAATAATTAAGTAAATTAAAGTTTACATTTATTACATTTCTAAATTCATTTTAGATTTTAAATAGAAGCACACATCCGGAAAAAAATGTATTCCTATTTAATAGTTCCAAGTTTTCAAAAAAGACGTAATGATATTCATATTTATATCTATGAATATGCTATTATGGAACTGCTTTTACATGAATTTCTAAATGATAATTGTTAAAGAAATCCGAAATTTTAAAACAAATATGCCTTTATCTAGTCATAACAATGTTACGAAATTTTTATATAAACTTTATCACAAATTAATCTTATTAAATGCTTGTGATAAGTAATTAAACAAAAATTCACAAATATTGTTATTTGCATTAAATACACAAAGAGAGAAATATATATTTATGTGCTTTCATGCAACAATTTTTTCTTAATATAAATTTCTCTCAAATCTCTTTTTTTGTGAATTGGCATATACCATAAATCATGACTCGCCTCAAGCAATGACAACTTCAGTTTGATAAGAGTAAATTTGAGTGACAGTTGACGAAAATTTCCAAGGGGCATGTGTATAAAATGGAATGGAGCCATAACAGTCGTTTTCATTTACAGCAGTATCTTTTATTAAAATATTTACGGCATTACAGATTAAGATTTATTTATAGATCTCTATATATTATGCCTATTTAAATTGAATTCATTCAATGCAATGATAAAGAAATAGTGACATTTTTATTAAAGTGCTTTAATAAATATGCCTTAAACTCAATGCATTACACCGAATACATCCACATTTTTTATGCCATATAGATAAATTAAGAATATTTTTAAAATCCTACTTAATTTCCTGCATAATTTTCTGTTTATTAGATGTTTTTAAATTTCTTTCCCATACACTTTTACACAAATTATTATTACTAATTATTTCTTAAAGAAAAGATAACCTACATTTAAAAGATTTATTTTTTTCAATTCCTACTATTAGTTTCTCTCTCTCTCTCTCTCTCTCTCTCTCTCTCTCTATATATATATATATATATATATATATATATATATATATATATATAGCTCGTTCAAATTTTCAATCGTTAATAAAATACTTTTTATTCATCCAGTCAAGTTCAAATACACTTTTTTACACTTGTAGTGGATGACATTTGATGTTAATACAGTTTTTTTAAATATTAATTAATTAAATAAATTTGTCCAGTAGTTTCTATTTGATCGCCAAAGTCGCCAAATCTGTCACCATGTCATCAAATGGCCGCCAAATTTGTCGCAAGTTTAATAAAAAGTAACTAAAAAATTTTTTGACCTGAGTAGGAACTGATTAAAAAAATTTTATATATATATATTACTTGTTTATTATAGTCTAACATACTTTGATGAATATCTACGTAAACACAAAGCAAGGCTTTATTGATAAAGATGTTTCCTCTTGAATACATTTTTTGAAGATCAGCATAGATCAACCCACATAAAAATGAAAAGATCAAATAAAGCTATGGATCGTTTTATTAAAGAAGGATATTATATCCAATCATGGATTTGGGAATAAGGGCGCTAATGTTATTATCTACTTCAGTTGGCTCAGATCAAATCTCATTTCACACGAGACTGAATCTTCTATAATTTGAAAATATAACCGACAATACTATCTTTGATATTATTAATTAAAATGACACCAGTTTACATAACCATAACGAAATCTTTATTATTGCTTTTGATGCTGATTAACATTGTTTGATATCAAGGAAGCCACCTTTAACATTATATAAAAGAACAGTATTTGAAAAAATAATGATGAAAAACAGTAGAATTGGAAATCTATGGCTCACTACATTAAAACGAGAATCAAGTTTACAAAATGGGATGCTTAAATATTTTAACTATCCCTTTGAAGGTATCAGATTTAGAAAAACTTTAGTTTATCAAAGGAAATTTGAACTAATCGAAAAAACTAATCCCTTAAAACGAATTATTAAAAGTATGAAATAGAGCATATCTATATAGTAAAAGTATGAAAAATGCAAAAAAGTAGGAAAAAAGTATATGTAAAAGTATGAAATAAGCATTTGTCATGTAGTATTGATACCTTCTAAATCTGGTAAGCCTAAATCACTTTTGCAGCTAAATTTGTAAATTCAACCAATAGAAAGATATTTCTACTGTTGAATGGATCCTTAGCACTCTAGATGTTCTATAATAGGAATTTATTGTTTTGAAGTCTTGGAGATAAAATATGTGAACTGCGGCGAGGATGAATTTTTCATTTTTGTTTCTGTCAACTTGAAAAATCGATTCAGATAACTGAAACAACCCACGATATATTCTACACAGTTCTTAAAATACTAGGTGACAAAAATGAATTCGATTCTTTGTTTTAAATTCAAACTATAGATCTATATAAAAATTTAAAAGCATATTTGCGAAAGGGTTGATTGTCTGTTAGTTTGTACAGTCACGTGCATGTAAATGCCTAACTCAAAAGCCCAATGACTTCAATAATTGAAAAACGGAAAAAAAAAACCCGAAAAAAGTTAAATAAATAAAATTTAATATGCAGATATAGTATCTAAATAGAGCATCTGTAACAAATGTCGAACCCAATGAGTCTTAAAGTTATTGAAATGTACTTTTTCTTGAAGGTAATAGCAATAATGTATTACGTATTAGGTTCGTGAAATTTGCCTCAACGTTTTAACATCGAAAGTATGGATCCATATAAAAATTTGGAGCCTCATTTGGCGAAGGTTTAATATTTTATTGATTTCTACATTCACATGAATGTAAATGTGATAGCTGAAAAACACAGTGACTTCAATAATTGAAATTTAATATCATGTTATCTAAAATTTGGTTTAAGTTGGTGGGAAAAAAGGCGTCCAAAATATTATTTCTCATACTTGTATATTAAATGTATCCCAGTGATTAATCGTTAAAGGCCGCACGTTGATAGACCCATTCTTATCTATTGATGGTCAGTGGCATGCGTTTAATAATACATCAGTATTATCTTTATTATACTTCGAAGTACGCTCCTGCCATGTGCGGGGTATTGAAAATAAATATTTGAGCACTTAAGAAGTGTGGGTCTTGCACAAGAAACACAGTTTTATATAGGATGGTGGAAGGAGACAACATTTTTATTTTAGAATGTTTATTCTTGCTCGTTATTTTTCTTATATCTGTAAACAGGTTTGATGCAAAATTGTTTCTATATTAAGGGAATAAAATATGCTATTTCACATTTTATTTCATCTATTTCCGTCCCTTTTATATGCTTAACTTTCTTTAATATAACTTATTTAACATAAACATGGAGGTTAAAATTTTTTTGTGGGCTGAGTGTTTTTATAAGAGATGTTAGAATGGTTTTGAGTATATAAAACAGAAAATCGAAGCAATGAATTTATTTTTAAATGGCTGTCTTTAAAATTTTTCTACTAATTTAATGTGTTTTCGAGATTAATTCAACTATTGGTAGGAAAAGTTTGCGAAAAAATCCCAGCAATTGAAAAAAGCAGTTCTAAAAATAAATAAAAAGAATCTTAGAAAGACGTGGGTAACTTAACCGGCATGCTGTTACTATTTTTTTTCAGAAAAATGTTCGGCACGCATTTTAATAGTCCTTAAGATTTGAACGCACAGTAATTAATCAAGAAAATTGCCCAAATAAAGTTGCTAATTGCCAATAAATTTAATGATGAGAATATTTTCGAAAGAAAAAAAAAATTCTAACAAGCAATTAACATTTTATTAAGACACAAAAGACAAAAATTTACTAAAAGAAAGAATGTTTTTCCAAAACGAAAACATTTCGTTGTGGTGTATATTGATTCTATTAAGTTATATTTTACAGCAGCAACTAATTTTGGTTTATGCAAAAAGTAATTACCAAGTATTTTTTTCAGCAGAATTTTCTGAATATTTATTTAAATAGAAATTTCTCAGTGGCATTTACCATGTCTTGTAATAAGCAAATTTACCCAACAATTAGGTGAATTTAAAAATTTCGACACTTCAAACTTTTGATTTGTTGTCTACCAATATTTATTAATGATACAGTTCTTCTTTTATAGTTAGGCATGATGTATTAGGTCTGCTATAACACATACACAATTTCTGCAATGCTAAGATTTTAAAGCAAAATAAAAAAATGTTGTTTTAAAGGTGTATTCTGAAATAAAAAACTTTTCACAATAGTATTTTCCAAATAGTAATTACAAATTCCAAATAGAAAGAATGTATATTTAACATATAATTGGAATGTATTCTTACGAATTGGATGCGTTCTGTTATAACTTTTATTCAACAATTCAAGAAGGGCGATTTTAATCGTAGATCAAAGTTTACTAATATCCAAAATTTATTCTACTCATTTTCAGAATTTTTTTAAAACGAAATTCAGATTAGACTATTGAAAAATTTATTTCATATATAATTATTGATCAGTCATGGCAGAATAAAACCTAGTTTCAAATTTTTTTCATCAAATATATTTAAATAATGTATTTTTTAGAAACGTATACGCATCTGTTCACACGCTTTCTCATATTTCAGCCATAAAATAAGTGCAGAGCGCAGAAAAAGTCTCTATATAAGCTATGAATATTTTCCAGCTTCGTATATAATAAAAATATCTATTTAAGCTTGCATGTAATATCCCATAAATCTTCAAAATATGAAATGAAATTCAGATAGAGCATTTCAGAGCCATTCAAACTCTTTTACTAGATATCACCTATTGTTCATATTTCTTAAAAGGCATTTAAAAACATTTTGAATGTGATCTCAAAGATATAAAATATAAATATTTGACTTATAAATATCTTTCTCTTGATTTTATGTATGAAACAGTCATATAAAACATGTTTGCTTAAAATAGTTTAAAATTACAATTTTTGACTGTTTAGTAGACTATTTTAATTCTCAAACTGCAATCTTGATTCAAAATATTAAATTATTACAAGATATTATACTTAGTTTAAATTTTGGAAAATAATAAAATTTTTTTCTGATGTAATTTGTGCTATAGTGGATATTTTTTACAGAAATTACTCTAACAAATACTTAAAATCTAAGCGTATTTTCTTAATAATTTATGGGTAAAATTTTAGAAATTAAAATAAGATAATACATATCTCAGTAATTATAGTAAAAAAGCATACAATTCATTTAAAGAATATTTTATTTTCTGCTGTAAAATGGCATTCTCTAACGATTTGTATTTATTATAATTGCAAAACTCTGAAGAATTAATTATAACAAAAATAAATGATTTCAAATAATTTTGATTTGCTTAAATAGTAAAAGAACTGCTGAATTAAATTAGTTAAACAAATAAGTGAAAAGAAATATTTTTTAAACTAAATTAATAATTAAAATATTCTGAAAAATTTAAATATTACAAATACATAAACTCATTTAATAAGAATCATGGTTTCTTAACAGTATTTTCTAATAAAATGAAAAAGATATAAATTAATAAAGTCGTTTATTATCTGAAATATCATAAGACACTTTTTGAACGAATTTGAAGTAAAATTTTGGGAAAAAAATAAAATATCCATAAAAAGATTAAAAGTAATCAAATTACGACTTTCGTAAAAATTTGAATTATAATTGCTGGCAACTTGATTGGCTAAATAAATGAAAACATTGTTACCCTTTGTAAAAAATTTCGAATAGATTTTTAAATTCAATAAAATTAATTAAAATGTACAGAAAATAATTTAAGTACAAGTATTTTGTTATTTTGCAATCAGTTTCCTGTGCCTTCATATAGCAGATCTTTTTATAACGCAGAGATGCAATCCAGGTTAGGCTGCTCGTAACTTCCGACATAATATAAAGTTGATGTTAACTATAATTTAATTTATGCCATCTAATTTTCCAAAATAATACAAATATGTCAACCCACAAAGTTATGGTTTTAGAATAATACCGTATTCATTTTCAAATTAATAAAATTGATACAATTACTACTTTCAGCTGTATAGCATATTCTTTAGGATTTGAAAATATTATGAAAGGCAAACTTTTGGATCCTTTATAGAACATTTCACTAAAATTGTTATTTTTCCTGAAGCCATTTATTTAACAAAATAATTTTTGCATATCACTAGAGCTTTTATTGATATCTCTATTTATCAAATTTCATATAGCTGAAAACTCATCTGTTTTTTTCAGTGATACTGGAGACAATTACCTGATATCTATTAAGCAACCTCTTCAATATCTGTGAAACTTATATTGGAAATTCGTAACTGGTGTATTATATTCTTTTACTTTATTCAGTGCCAAAATATCTAATATAGGGATGACATTTTCTTTATTATCATCCGATATTCTGCGAAATCTTCGCGATATTGTTTCATATTCTGAATACCGAAAAATATCCTGAATATGCCTTAACGATATTATTAAACATTTTTTTTATCTGTGACTCCATGATTTATTATAAATATGACATATTTCTTTATTAATCATTTCAGGAAATCGCGGGAAGTATGCTTCCCACCAAATTTTTCAGTTTTTGTGTAAAATCATGTAGACTGACCAAAGTTCTGACAAATTTTGCAATTAGACAAAAACTTAGATGATTCACTTCCGTATCTTGCA
>JAPMOR010039662.1:917385-929753 GCA_026543865.1 Argiope aurantia | reverse complement strand
AATAATTTTGCTTAAACCAATCTTAATCCTAAAACTATTTTAATATACCATGACCATTTAATATACCATACCAAACTATTTTAATATGCCATATACCATTAAAATTTGTAGCCGGCCTTTTGAAATACTCTGTACATAATCCTAAAATTAAAAATAAAATTTTGTCTCTCTTCTAAAATTAATGCATTTGCGCTTCCAGAAATGAATTCATTTTTTAGATTTTACATCTAATTCACTAATTTAATTAGATTTACATTTAGATTCACATCTAATTCTTCTACAAATATTGTTATTAATTTTTATAGCAGGATTGAAACATACATTGAATAGTTTTCTCATTTAAAGAATAACATTTAACCGATAAATCAGAGGTAATCAAAACCTATTAGGATTGGTAAGGAAAATATTATATATTATAATATGTTTATGTACTTAAAAAACTGCCTGACGTTCTTAACCCTCTCACTTTATAAAACACTTGCTCTTTTTTTTCCTTAGCAAAACTAAACAGAGAAAAAAATATTTATATACCTGTAAGAAGCGAATAAATTTTTCCAATGAAAAAAATTGAAAAATGTAGAAAAAAAACTCTTCAGATTTAGCCCCTAGTGACAACGTAGATAACCGTGCAACAATCTAATTAAAATCACTGGAAAAAAGGCTTAGCACTAATTAGGGCAATTTTTTTCGTTTTAAGCTACATAAACAGCAGTGAAACGAATATAGGATCGACAGAATTAATTCATTTTCTTTCATTTTTTAAAGGCTTTTTTTGTATAAGTTTTTGCAAAAAAATTTATCTCTTCTTTTACAAACATTTTTCCCTTACGGAGTAAGCAAAATATATCAGAAATAGAGAAAAATATTTACGTTTTCTGTTTCGTTTTTTGAAACAGTATTTTCAAGCTTTTATAATCTTGTTTGGATCCTAAATATCTTTTTTTTAACTTTCGTTGATGCTGCAAAAAAAGACTCAATCTGACTGTAAAAACATCACTTGCAATTATTTGTAGAATTTTAATTTGTTTTTATGTAAAATTGCTTTTCGAATATCATTAAATCCACGGAATATTCTTTGCTTCGCTGCTAATAGAGTAAGTTTTGGAAATCATACAGCATTTTCGCATAACTCTTCTTTTTCTGTCGTTACTTTGATTTCCTTGAAAGGTAAGGATGAGCACAGTGAAAATTATTATGAAGTAAATATAATCATAATCATTATTCACTTATTTGGAAAGATTCGATGCATCACTGGTCACGTCTGAAACATATATATATTCTAAAGCGTTTGAGAAAGCATATACATTCTTTGGAACAAAATATTCTTTGTTCTAAACATTCTAATAAAAAGATATTTGCAAACATATCTTTTTCAGACACACTTGAATTTCTGATTTCCTAAAGTTAATTTTACTGCAGATGTAGCTAATTGTATCGACAAGTTTTTAAAACAAAATTATCAGAAAATTCTTTGGAGATATTCAAATGAAGAAATTAGAGAACACAAATTAAACACAGCGACTTATGTACTCAGCAACATTTCCATCTATGATATGTCTGAAATAATACATTTCATTTGTATTAACGACGTTGTAATATTTAAAATTCTTTCAAAAAATGTTTCTATAGTCAATGTAATATCTGGATCTAATACCACTAAGGAGGCTGTATCCACTTGTAAGGGACTCCCTCTACTTTTGCAAGCATATGGTTTCCGTCTTAGGAAATGAAATTTATATCCTCACAAAATGTTTAAATGAGTCCAAAGAATACTGTTCACAAACTGCAAACTAAGATAAAGTCGCGGACAAAAATTTTAAAGATCTTGGTCTTATCTTAGAATCTAATATTTTCAGCTTTGAAGTAACGTTGAATCTCCAGCCAGTTTTCATTAAAAGTCGAATTTCGTCAAAATTCGCACGCATATTTGTTCCATTTTATTTCTTTGTTTTTGTTTCCTTCCACTATATAGATCAAGATGTTTTATTAAAAACTAGGGTTAATAAAAGGCGATTTTTCCCCATCCCTTCACTTTTTGCAAATGAACGAATTAAAATAATATTTAGAGAAATAAGTGGAAGCAGGAATTCCACAACATGTTACACCTATTTAAAATGGTGTTATTCAAATACGCATTTTAATGTAAAATCGAAAATAATGTCGTTTACTAAACAGTCACAGAAAACTCGTATGCGTTATCTATCTCAAAATAAAATTTATATTTTGTATTATCTGATTAGTAATGTCACTCACCTCATTTGAATCCCAGACTCTACGCAAAAAAGTACACATTAACAAAAGCAAGAAGCTAACAACCATCTATATATATATAACGCTTACGTGAACGCAAAATCAGACTGAATTTGTTAATCGTCGTTTGGCAACACTTCGTCATCGCAGTTTCGACACGCAGTTTGATAAGATTTCAAGTGAACGCTTTTCTTGCATCGGTTTGAAAATTTTTAAACTAAAAATTAATGGTAAAAAAAATGAAAAATTTTTTTACGAAGAGTTTAATCCGTACCGTATCGATTCTAAAAAGAAATTGTCGAAAAATAGAAGACAGGTCGAAGGAAAAGGCTCAGGAATCATTCATAAGAATATCCAGTCGTCATGAACGAGATAGGATTAAACGTTTATGTGTACGGAGCGAAGTTTCCGAATTACAGGAGAATAGTTGCGGGACTATGTCAGTACTCTGTTCTTTTTGCCAGGCACATTACAGGGGGAAAAAAGCAAATTCAAGTGGCAAATACAAGAAATGTTGTCATAATAATAATAATAATAAAAAAATGTTTTGGAACATGTGTTGAATCCACCGGAAATATTGAAAGCCTTTCTGGTCAATCGAATTCAATCGATTCAATCGAAGGAAGAAACTATCGGAAGCATATTAGAGAATATAATTCTGCACACAAAGAACTTTGATGCAGGTGATTTTCGCGATTGTACTTTTTTTATATTTTTTATTTCATTCATTCATTTATAATATTTTAGAATAAACTGAATCTGAATATATCTGTTGCCATACTAAAGCAGTTTGGTGGATGGCGAGAGAAACTGCATTAGCAGTTCCTGGGGGTTGGAGAACATAAGCGAGCAGGGGGCAGAGCCCTCTAATTTTTTTTAATTGACATACTTTTTATAGAAAAATTACAACAGCGTTGCAACTCTCGTCAAACTAAAAAAAATTGTAACAACGTTGCCATTCATTCAAAATTTTGAATTACAAACGTAAATATAACCACAGCTTTATTGGTGTACCACCATTTATGGTCGTCAAGGACAAAAAGATGACATTAATGCAATCTTTTAATCTAGAATGCCAAAATTGTATCCCATCGAGCAAAATTTTCATTTTACGGTTAGAGTTTTGTGCTGCTCATTTCTTGGCAAATTTATTTTGCACTCTCTTAAAACTTAAGAATAATATAAATTTGTAATTTTCGAATGGACTCATTCTAAGGTTGTTCATTCATGGCTTACATCATATCTACGCAAATGAAAAACGTTTCTTGCCAAAAGAAGTTTTTAAATTCTTGAGATTCTGCTATCCAGGCATTGGATAACTCTACTAATATACTAAAACTCTAATGTCATCATGTGAATTACGCAAGGTGATGCGAAAATTCGAAACAACTGAGCAAATTGGTATTCTTCCAGGTAGGGGATGACAGAAAATAGAGTCTTCTAGTCTCAAATATGTGTCTACCGCCGTCGATAAAACAAAAAGGCATTCGTCACGAGGTAGTGTGCTCATAATTGTTTCCATTTGTAAGACATGCATATTCCACTAAATGGAAAACAAAAACTTACGGCTGATTTTACATTTTTGTCACTACAAAATCAAGTATGTACAGTTATACAGGATTGGTACACAGAAGTTCGAAAATTTTTGCACATCAGTTCTTTGCTCAAATGTTAGTTAACGCCACTTGGACATGGCACATTCTGTGGACTGACGAAGTCCATTTTTTTCTCAGTGGGCAAGTAAGTACTGTCAAACTTGAGCAGTGGAAACCATCTTGCCATCCAGGAGCTGCTATTGTATCCTGAAAAGTATTTTTGATATATCCTGTGATTTTATGGCTATCTATATCATATTACCGTATTTCGTTGAAGAAATAACTACAAATGGAATTCATACCTATTTTGTCATTTGACAATGACATTGTGATATGATGAGGTTTATAACCCCATATCTTGAATAATGTGAAAGCTTTCAAGACATCAGGTTCTGAAAACATGATGGAGGAGGATGGCTCAACTATTCACATCAATCACCGTGTAAAGCAATTTTTAAGAAACAATTTCACAGATGCGCGGGTAATCAACCTCCATTTTCCAATAGCATTGCCTCTTCATTTGCAAAAAAAAAAAAAAAAAAAAAAAAAAAATCTTGGGACTTTTGATTGTGGGATTTTTTGAAGGACAATAAAGACAACATTTGACATCTAAGGCCAGAAATTATTAAGATCTGAAGGACCGCATTCGGTGACATGTTCTTGACATTCCGACAGATTTATTGTGCGCAACTGTGTGAAATATCGTTCTGCGATTAAAGCATTGCTGATATGAAGAGGGTTATAACGAGCATGTACTTTTATTATTTTTTTATTGATATTGATTAAATATTGATAAAGCATAGTATATGTTTTATATATAAAACAGTGCCACCTACTGATAAATCTTATACTACTTTTTTTATTTAATAAAAGTTACGCTCATTATTTGAATTATATATAATTCAATATTTTTCTATTTGGTTTAATAGAATGCAATCTAGAACTTTCTGACATGGGAAATGCATTTCTTGCTAATTCTGTATGTTAATATTGTTTGGAATTTCCTTTGCAAAGTTGGGAGAAAATTCAGGGTTGAACTGTAAAATGAACTGTATAGTTTCAATGCACTGTAATTAAAGAACAATCTATAAAATATTATATGTCACCTGTAATACAATTGTATAAGATTATTTTAAGTTTTGTTAGACAGTCACAGATTTTTTATGTATGACCCCCCCCCCTAGTCACACGATATACATGCTACTGCCTTTGTCACTTCGGTGAAGGGCGAGACACAAACTTTAAGAGTGCATCTACCTTACTATTCGCTAACATGGTGTGTGTATTACTCTTACTGTTTTATAGACCCTGGAAAATGCACACTTCTTTATGAATCCCTCTGTATAATTGGTTGATCGGGGGGGGGAGGGGTATAATGCTTTATAAGCTGATATTGACTATTTTGGACTATTTAAACTTTATTAATCATTATTGCGAAAGCAAAAGAATAGGAAATTGGAGGCGTTCAAAATCGAACAGTTATTTGAAATATGGGAAATGTGAATTTTCCTCTTTTATTTTTTATTTCAAACATATTGTTACAAACCTGCAATTCGGCTTCCCAGCATAGTTTGTTCCATCATTGGAAAGGAAGTTTTACAGTCATCTGAATGGGACTTTGTGCGTCGGAGGTCCCAGAGCTTGGCGACAAACTTGGCAACCATTTGGCGACTTGGTGACGAATTTGGCGACTTTGGCGCCAAAATAGATAATACCCGAAACTTCGAGAATTTTTCCGATCCGTCCAGTAGGAACCGAGATACACCTCGAACGTTCCTGATTGGTTGAGAGGATTCTAGCCCCGCCTCCCGAGACCTATAAAAGGAGCTGTAGCTGCCAGAGCAGGCAAGCTAGTAGTCAGAGTGGACGGAGTGGTCGAAGAAGAGTAAGCGGAATCGACGGAGAGGAAGTCAGTAATCCGAGTCAGAGTCGGAGAAGTAGAAGACGGAGTAGTCGGAAGCGACTGAGTCAAGCTAGTGCTGAACTGAGCTGTGCGCTACTGTCTGCAGTAGATTCTGGTTTTATGCTGCTGTGTGTGTTGTTGTATGCTACAATTCTCGGGTGAAAATAATCGTCTTCTGTGCTGTATATAGTCGTCGCTTTTGTGCTGTCCTGTGTGTCTTCGTGTAAATAAAGGTTGTTGTTTTATTTTCTACTGCCGTCTGCTGATTGAGCGTTCTACACACCATATCACTACCACTATCCAAACGAACCCCGGCAGAAATTTCGCAACAATATATACTTGAATTATGTTGGACATAAACTTATAAGGTGAATACTTTTTGTGCTATCTCAGATTCAAAGGTACACAATAATGAAAACACTTCGCTTTAAATTTTTAAAGTGGACACGGGCATTAAAAAAACCAGAAGGAGTATGCCATCATTAAGTTTTATGATTTCATAAAAGTTAGAAGGGGGTAAGGGTCTGAATTCTAGATACTGTAAAATTATAATCAAACCTAAAGTTTCTGTCAAAAAGTGCAAAACTAAGGAAAACATCGTTATATATATATTTAAAAAAGCATGCCCTGAAAGTTGGTTAGATATTAGTATATAATAATGCAATAAAAATTACAAACTTATAAAAAGAAATAAAATCTAATTCCATAAGCTTGTTGTTGTCTCATTAAAGTTTTGCGCTTAGTTCTTTAGGAGTAACAAAAGTTTTTTTTTAATCAGATTAAATAAATATATTTAGTATATAATAATAATAATTTTATATTTTAATGCAAAACCAAACAAGCATTGATTCTATTAATTTAGATTTGTGCAATGATTTAGTTTTCACTAATAATGAGCTTACTAAATAAGCATTTAGGAGCTTATTAAATATAAATAGCAAATCCAATTTTTTTTCCTTTTTTCCGAAATTGTTTTTATTTATTTTCTGTATTCATTATATTCCATTAAAGAACATTTGAATTAATGAGATTAGAAAATTTCTAAAGCGCCTTATCACATCTATTTGTAAAAACATTAAGTATCCTCAAAACCATATACAGCACTGCTATTTATTTAATGTTAGTATCTTCAAAAGGTATTCTTTAAATAAACTTATTATAACTTTAATTATGATTCGATTTAAATGTAGTACAATATTTTTCAACTGAATACCTATTTTTAATTTTCAAAAAACGCATTGGGGAGAATTTTATTAAGATTTTGCTTCGCTTTAAATTTAATGTTATTGCCAGAATACAGTTTTATTAAATTCAATTAAGATATTTTATTACATTGATACATAAATGGCTCATCAAAGTTATTTAAAAAACTTCCATCCACTTCAGTTTTTAGAAAAGACAAAGCTTATTAGTTGTCATATCAAAGTAAAAAAAATGATGTAATTTTTTTTTTCATATTTAATTACTAAAACCTGGATAGAATAGTCGATACTTCAAAGAAATCCATCGATTATTCCACATTAAAAGAAAACTCGATACATATTTTTTCCCTTTACATAAGAATTCTCTTCAATCTACTATTTTTGCATTTTTTAAATCCCATAATCCTTTAATTAAAAATGAAGGAAAAAATGTCTATTTAATTGGGAAGTAACGTCCAGATAACAGTGCATTAATTAGCTTTATAGAAACGTAGATAGCTAGTAATTTAGTTAAACCGTATGGCTCCCAAGGTAAATTAACATCGACCATTCTGCATGGGCAAAGGGATTAAATTATTTAATTTACGATTTTTTTTTCTCTGGTTCCTCATAGTTTTTTATAGGAACAAGATTCTAGTGTAATTCGTTCTTTGATTAATATCTTTTTTTTTCCTTACAAATGGATATATAAAGAAAAACATTCAGACCAGGATAACAGATGTGTTCTTAAATGTATTTTGCATTAAAAATTGTTTTTCATTTTATTACGATGGGATGAATAGTTTAAGTGATTTAAATCATGATTGAAATGATCAAGATTAAAATCTCCCAACACGAGTTTTAAACAACACTTTTCTTTTCAGCTTTTTTATAAAAAAAATACCAGTCTTTTTTGTTATTGAATGAAATACCTGCACTTACAACATTGAGCATGCTTTTGACTAGAGAGTAGATTTAAAATTGTTATTTATAAAATCAATTATGAGAAGAATTTTTTAAATGCATCTGTGAAGCTAATCCAGACAAAAGTAAAAACATTGCATTATTTATGTTACGTTGCATCTTAAACTAGGATAATAAAGAAATTTAAAAGCTCACATATGTTTGCAACTAAAACTGCTTTTCTGTGTTCTCCCTTTTTTTCTAAAATTTATTACTTTAATACTTTGTATTGTATAAAATATTAAATATTTTACAAAAGAATAAGAAGAATAAATCTCATTCATCTATACTTATAATAAAGCTCAATGTGTGTGTGTGTGTGTGTGTGTGTGTGTGAGTTGGCGCTCTACAGGCCAGACCATTCAACCTACAGCTACCAAATTTGGTGCGTGTATACCTTGGAGGTCGGGAATGTGCACCTGGGGGTTATTGTTTCGTACTTTTAATTAGAACTTTATTTATTTAAAAATGAAGCGAAATTTTGACGTGTTTCTGATATAACTTCCGAAAATATTACCGCACAAAAAAGATTTTTACATGAAGTTAAAGATCAAAAATTTATCTTTTAAATGATACCAATGTTTTAATCTTAAAATTAAACTTCTATTTTTAATGAATTTTTAAATAAATATTTTAATTGTATTTTTCAACAATTTTTTTCGAACAAAATAAAAATAAAATTTAAGCTGCACGAGCACGTTTCGCATTCATGGGAAAAAATTAGCTTTTTTCAAAATGTTGCCATCACGTTGACAAAAACTAAGAATGAAAGATTAAATTTACAAATGTGCTGCCATCACATTGACTAAAGCTCCAACTAAAAATAAATTAAATCTTTTTGGAAATGAAATCTGCAAAAATATAATTTTCGGCACGTGTCTGTAGCAAAGGAAACAAATATGAAATATTATTTTTTCTAAAAAATAATTCAAGAATTTTTTTTATGATCTTTCACACTCTCTATATTATTAATCCATTAAATCAATTTTATTTTTAGGCAAGTTTTGTTTAATATGAACTGGATATCCATTCAAATCAGGGCCACACAGCTAATTTGTAAACCTTTAGTTAGACACTGATCTGCTAAAATGGTCTAAATGGAAAATGATTATATTTTATGTAACTTGATTCAATAAATGCTCTAATAAATAACGAATTTTTGATTTTACATAAAAATTCTTTTGTGGAAATCACGATTAGCAAAATGTTGTTGAAACGCTAATATTTTAAATAAAAAGAGTTCATTTCCAATCAACTAAATCAATCACTTAAACTGACTGATTTATGAAAATCTGAATATCACTATTCAATAAAAAAAGGATAATTTTAGATTTTCCATCGATTGTTTCGAAGAAAATACGCCAATCAGCGCGCAGGTTTCTCAAGATTAATTGGCCTAAAATTATGAGAATGTTGAGTTTTTCTAAATTTTTAACATTCAAAACTTTATAAATAAGTCTTAGTTGATCGTGGAAAATAGAAACATTTATTCATTTAATTAAAATTTGGTGTGTCCAGAATATTTCTCAGAATATGATACCTTACTGCATTAAATTTAGACTTCATAATTTTTGAAATATATTTATAGGCCGGAACAAAATATTATTATTGATTTCATTTCAATCCCTTTGAAAGCAAAACTAAAAACTGAATTTTATGCTGAATCTGAGAAATTTTTGGTGAAGTATTCTTTGAGATATTATATAAATTATGAAAAATATTTTGTAGTTCACATAAGACTTAAATGCCGAGCGATTCTGTTTGCAATACTCATATTCAATAATAATAATAATAATAATAATAAATAAAGAACAATAAAGATGATAAATAAAATAAAACGCTTGGTTTTATTAAAAATTATCTTTATATTAATTGCAATTTCATCATTTCCACTTTAAATTAAAGTTGTTTTATTGGAAATGACAACAAATTAGCAAAATATATAGAGTAAATTGAACGTAACGATCTAAACAACAGTATAAGTTTGGTATGACTATGAAAATTTGAAGATTAAAAGTGTTTTGTTTGAGAATCTATTAAGAGACCAGGTACTTAAAATATTTAATTGAAAATTGTAGCGAGCGGTAATACTGGCGAATCGGCTGGTCGCCAAAGGCGGCTAGTAAATAATAAGAATAAACTTCATTTATAAATAATAAGAATAAACTTTATTCATAAAGAAATTTCATAAAAATAATTTTATGAAATTTGATTTATTTCTTGTATGTGTGAAATAAACATATTTTTGAAATATGTTTCAAGAAATTCAAGAAATTGAATGATTCAAATTCATATGCAAGACCCAATTCTTTTATTTATTATTATTATTATTTTAATTTTTAAGAATCACTATAAAACATGAAACTGGTTGCATTCGAAATGCTTGTTTTACGATCGAATACATCATTTATAAGTAATAATATAAAATATAGGTTAAGAGACCTGTTTTTTAGAAATAAAAGAGCAAGCTATTTTTTAAGCGGCAAAAAAGGAATTTTTATAATTGCAAATAGGGACTACATTAAACAGTCGATTTTTGGCAAAAATATCAATGTTTTTGTATACAGCATTCTTAATATCTCAACAATCTTTGGATAAAACCATTTCATTTCATTTTTGTTTGTTTCTAAATACATTCTCTAGCAACTGGCGTTGAATTTTACATTTGTGTAATATTCGCTTGAATGTTATTTTACATCTTTAAATCCATTTTCATTTGATCATATATTTTGGTAGATTTTCTTACGAGAAACATTATAAATTAAAATCTGTTGCATATTTTCATTCAAATTTAGTTTAATAATTTCTTAATATGTTAAGTAGTTCATAAACTATAGAATAAGTAATCTGCACGTTAAGAAATATTCTACAATTGTCTTAAGGTTTGCGTAATATATAGCATGAAAATTCATGTTACTTCTTCATTAAACTCCAATAGTTAAAATAATAATAGAAGTACAGCATATTTCCTTTTATAGGAAATAGATAATATATATTTTTAAGCCATTTGCAAAATAATGAAAAAAAAGTTAAATGTAGTTTAATTAACTATTAAACTGGAATGTAAATGCCCTATTCTCCTTTTTAGTCAAAAAATTTTGTTTCCAAATTTTCAAAAATAATTTTGACTTTTAACAGGTATATTTTCATTTTATTAGAGTTTTTTTTAAATCTATTTTATGCAAAAATTCACAATTATATATATTGTATATCATTTTTCCAAATTTTCATCCCGAACGTAGTCGCATATCTTAGTAATGAGCCTATTTTCTTCAGTGTTAGATGGTAACCATTTAAACGCTCGAAACTGTCCTAACCATGACTTAAAATTTAATATCATTAAAACAAAAAACATTTTTTCTAAACATTTGGCTATCTGTTTTTTAGGTAAGTAAAAAAAAAAATGCACTATTATGTAATTTTATGAATTGGCTCCATCTAGGCACTTTCTTAATGCACTTGTATGAATATTAATTCATTTAGGACTTTCAATTAGGTGTATTTTTACATAAAGAATTTAAAATATATTTAAATTAATATCAGGGTTGCAAGTATTAAAATAATTATGCTACTATTAATAGGATAATAATATTTAATAGATTAATGAAGAACATAATTAAACGAAGAACAGGAAACAAATGGCAAATTTTGGTTGTGGTTAGAAAATTGCATGTTTGAATGAAAATGGACTCTTAAATTGTTTATATAGGATATTCTAACATTTATTTTCAATAAATGTTTTTAGTTCGTTTCGCAAAAACAAAACTGTCATTATTCACAAGTGTGTGACACTTAATACGGAAGTTTAGTTTTTTTTCTAATTACGAACTATGATATGCCCATTATAGAAAAAAAAGGATGAAACTTCGAACAGATTGTTTACACATTTGAAGCATTCAATTCTAGAATGAAAAGAACCTACAGAAAAGGATGTTCGTATTGGTTTTTACCTAATTACAAAAATATTATTTACTAATTTACTACACCCGTTCTAGTGCAAGATCTTCTTTTATCAGAAATCTGTGTCTTAAGATTATAATTAAAATCCTGAATAAACATCGAAAGAATTTTAACTTCATTTAAATGAAGATATGAAATTATATAAGAAATTCGGCAAATCCCTTTTCATTAGAAGCAAAAAAAATTATCCCTAACTTCAATAGATGGCGCCACAATAGGCACTTAATTGAAAAATTCTGTCGGAAATATAAATTGAAACTGAGGAGATTGATTTATGTAAAAAAGTAAAGAATTACAGGGAAGTTATTAAGATTTATTGTGCTTTATTTTAATAATTAATTGTGCGTGTGTGCCATTAATTAGTTGATTTATATAGAAACGATTGTACATTTCCATCCAAGAAATTGTTACGTAGGCATGAAATTCATATATTAACATTTCAAATCATTTACACAAAAATTCCTGTGGTTTATTTGGGTAACTGATATGCTTACGTTTGTTAAATAATTGTAATTT
>JAPMOR010039662.1:904946-917375 GCA_026543865.1 Argiope aurantia | reverse complement strand
ATTGTAATTTCTGTTCATTAATTCAATCATAGACTTTAAGAATACTTCATTATTTTCGTAACTGTCCTCTATAGAGTTTCAAGTTATTTAAACAAAACATTAAACAAACAGAAGCACATGGGGAAGGATCACCTCCTGACAATAGCGATCTCCAGTTACAGAACCTCTTTCGAAAACGTGGAGCTCAGTCCGCCCGTTCATCATAATGCCTCCCCAGACGACAACTCCAGGACCACCGAAACGATCTCTTTCCGTGATGTTACTGGGATGAAACCGTGTCCCGACCTCTCTCCAAATCAACTGGCGTTGGGAATCGCTTGTGGCACTAAAACGACTCTCATCTGTAAAGAGGACACGACTCCTTTGATGAGATGTCCAGTTTTTGTGCTCCCTGCACCACTCTAAACGGTGCCACCGGTGGGAAACTGTCAAAGGGATGCAGTGTTCTGGTTCAGGACGGCGGGCGAATAGGCCACCTTTGTGAAGGCGTCTGGACACAGTAAAACGCGACACTTCTCGCCCCGTTGCTGCACGCAGTTGCTGAGCAATGGCGCTTGCTGACTGGTTTCGGGTTCTTTTCGCCTGCAGGACGATATATCGGTCATCCACTGCAGTTGTTTTCCTGGGGCGGTCACCGCCAACATTTCTCACAGCTGTATCTATGGTTTGGAAGGCTTTCCAAGCGCGCGAAACGGCACTTTTGTTGATTCCGAACTCTTCAGCTATACTGGTTACACTACGCCTCTCCTCCAGCTTTCCGATCATTTTTCCACGTTTGAAATCGTCCAGGTGATTTCTAGAATTTCTAGAATTCTAGCCATATTTCACGAATTAACTCACGTGCACTTGCAGCGAATGTCTTTAATTGCGTCTCCGTCCTTCCCTTTATTGTAGTGTTGAGCTGCGCGCGCCTTCCGCACGTATTTTGCGTACGCTCACGTCGCCTGTGACGTTTTGTTCCTGATATTTGAATACGCATGACCT
This sequence comes from Argiope aurantia, assembly GCA_026543865.1. Taxonomy (NCBI): domain Eukaryota; kingdom Metazoa; phylum Arthropoda; class Arachnida; order Araneae; family Araneidae; genus Argiope; species Argiope aurantia. The sequence goes on along the minus strand of JAPMOR010039662.1, from coordinate 916,391 downwards.
TTCTCTTGAAATACGTGTTCATTGTACTGATTGCAAGAACTCCTTTTCTGCAATTTCATGGCTATCTGCTTAAAATTTGCATTGTTGCTTAAGTTTTTCACACGAGTGTATATTGGTTAAAATAGCTTTTTTTCAAAATTGCTGTCTTTTGATAGTAGTTTTTGTAACAGTGCTAATTTTTGTGCTGACAGAATCCTATATATGGAGGCTGATTATCTTCCTGGAAAACTCTATGGATATTTTTGTGTGTGTGTGCTTCGTTTGAAGAACAACCAAAGAATTTTTGGTATCCATTGAACAATTCGTTGCTAAAGCGTATGTTGCTCTAGCTGTTTCCGAATCTTATTCCTGAAAGTAGAACAAGAAAGTAGTAAACTACTTTTGGAACTACTTTTCTTCCTTCTTTTGGAACTATTTTTCTTCCTAAACATTTTAATTGCCTCACAATTGTTCTGCTAAAATATCAAGTCGTTCTGACCAGTTGTTTTAGAATTATCGATTTTTGAAATCGTAACTTTAATTATAATCACCCTGTACATTACTTTGTTCTTAATTTCATTATTTAATTTTTGATGAAAGTTGACTGAATTTTTTTCAAAAATTTATCCTTTTCTAGGGGTCATGGAAAATTAGAATTCCCATCAAATTAACCAATCTTTGTATGGAGTTATGTTGGTTGGTATCAATATTCTAACAAATTTTTCAATAAGACAGAAACTTAGAGGCTTTAGTTCTTACCTCATACAATTGGTGTCTCTTAATTCATTAACTTAATTATTACTTAACTAATATAATTGATTAATAAAATTAAATTTATCTCTCAAGCTAAATGAAGCACTTTTCTTAAGCTAATCTCAATTCTAAGAAGATTTTAATATTATAATAGAAAAAAATGGCCTTATAAGGGTTAAAATATTTAACAAAGACAAGAGTAGTTAAAATATATAAAAAAAGACAAGAATAGAAAATAAAAATTTGATGCCAAAAGTTATTTGCAAACATGCTTTCTCGACATAATCGATTCAAAGATGGAAGAATTCGAAAAGTACTTGGCCTCTTCATCTCGAATATTTTGTTTCTTCATATTCTCATGTTGGCAATCTTAGGATAAGCAGATTTCTAATAAGCTACCCTCTCTTCAACCAATATTATATTTCTGGCTTTCTATCTCAGTCCGAGGGACTCACATCAAAATAACTCCGCTTGGCACATCGATCATATCCTCCGATTCAGCCCCAAGCACTTCAATGTTCAAAATGTGCGACGTGCCAAGCAGTTTTAATGGACGTCACGTTTCAGTTGAGTATTCTTTTTTTAATTATTTTCGTCTATGCTTTTTTTTTAATGCTATACCTAAAGGCATAAAAAAACTGATGGGTGACAATACTCATCCTATTATTCTTAAATTTTTACAGACTATTCTATTGTTTCATTTTATGTAGTTTGTTTCATCGTTTTTTAAAAATTCATTCATAAGTCAGTAATTAATATGCTTATATCTTTTACTTGAATGGCTTTTAATGCGTCCGTTATAAGGCATTTGCTTTCTCTATGAAACTTGGCTTTTTATCTAATTTCAAGAAGCTTAAAATATTAGAATTACTTTTTTTACCATTTGATTGGTATAGCATGGCCAAACCTGCTTTTGTCTCATGAGAGCTTCATGAAGGAAAAATAGGAAGCAAATAAGTCTAAATGATTTGACGAAGTTGTCGGGAAAGTTCTTCTATTCGCTGAAAGCCCCAGCAATGAGTTAACCAAACAGCATGCCAAGATGCTGTCTTTGGAGGATGAATGCTACCGAGTCTTTTTCTTGGCCACTTACCCTGGCAAAATATTCACAGATGCGCAAGTCAAAACAGTTCGCTATAACTCGCACCGAGGCCCCACAAAGTATCCAATATTTTATATAAAATCGAAAAACGATTTATATCTTTTAAATGAATTAAATTCTGACCAAAGACTGTGCTCCTATAAACTATGTTCCGGCAAACATTCTCATTCAAGAAGATGCTAACATTATTTTTATTTCTGATGACGATTGATGATTTTGTGACGCCATTTTCACACATCATTGGTGATTTTATGATAAAAGTATTTCGACGTGCGTGGCACGTCTTTCCAACTCAAATTGTTAAATGAAAACTCAAAGACCTTCGAAATGAATGAGGAGTGTCTAAGGTGTGATGAAGCTTGCTGGTTTGTTTATTGTTGCTTGTTGTTTTGTTTGTGTTATATTAACGACTCATTTTAAAACAACTGTAGGGCTATCATGAGACCTCGTAATCTTGAAGCGCCATCAGATGACGAGGACGACACCTGAGCAGGTGTGTTGAGGCATTCCTCAAATCATTGACAGTAGAATTTTCAGAGAAGGTATCTGAAACATGGTACACTGATATAACAAATGACTGATAATTCGTTTATGTAGAGAACTAACAGTGTTTAGAGAAAACTGTTAGCAATAAATCAACTCCGTTCTCGACTTTTGTGTTTGGAACTTGAGAACAAAATTTTCTATCCAAAGAAAAAAATATTCTATATGTTTTGTCAATTCTTTTAAAACTGAAGAACACATCATAAACATGAAACGCATATTTAATATTGGACACTGCGCTCTTTATTAGTTTTTAAAAATTCTGTGATATCAAGAAATAAATTGTCACAGAATTCAGATGAACTGTATTGGATGAATTTGTTATACTTTCCAATTATTTCAAGGAGAAGATATATTTCCTCGAGACAAGGATTCTCGCAACTGCAAAGAAAATAAATAGAAACTGCCTTCCCAATATTTTCGGTTTTGAAAGAGAGTTTTAAAAAAATTGTGTTTGTCTGAACAATCTATTTTGTAAATTATTTGTAAATATCTAGAATTGAATTACTTTTATATTGTGAAATGCTATGATTTTCATTTTGATTTTACAAACTTTTTGATAACTTAATAATAAAAGAAAAAGATTTAAAACTTCAAGGTTTAAAACAATTGCTATAACGACGGTATTTCTTGTTTTATATCCGTGTTTGTTTTCATTTAAAAATGTAATTAACTTTCAGATATGACATGAAATCTAATTATTAGAGCTCCTTTGACTCAAAACAAATATTTAGAACATATGACTTATTAATGAAATCACTGACATTCATTATATATAAGAATAGATGAAAGCAGAAGAAAGTGTATTTCAATACTATAATACTTAAATACAGAATAATTTGACCAAGAAATACATATGGGTAGTATTTTTTAATCAAAAGTGAACATACGCACTTTATTCTTTCTTTCTGGAATACATAGTATAGAGAATATACACTTAGCGCCAGGTAATTTTGATGAATCTCTACGTTTTAGACTTTCCTTGAGTTTTATGGAAAATGTCCATCTGTCTGTCAGTTAAAATAAATAGCTCAAAAGAGCTTTCAGCAAGACGTTTGAAATTTAGTATATGGTATTTACACAAAATGGGTGCATTTCAATCAAAGTTTGAGTCAAATCTTTTTTGGGGGAATTATAGCTGTTCGTAAATAAATAAACACGACATTAACAAAACGAAGAGAAAAGATTCGGTACATGAATTTAACATCTATAGTGTGGACACCTTTGAAACAAAACCAACAACGGGGAGACTGTCTGTCGATCTATACTTTTAAAAAACATGTTAATGTGACAATTCAAAAATTCAATGACTTAAATATAACAAATTATGTATGCGATATTGTAATTACAAGTGCAGTTTTGTGTCAAATTATTGTTTCAATAGATAGAGAAAAGCGTGTCTGTATCACAAATTCGATTACTATTAACAGCATGCCATGGATTAATACCCCAAAACTCGCCAAGGATGACACGACAGTTCTTTAAAAATGCTAAATTCCCACCAAATATGATATTTCGTAACTATTGTACGCCAGTACCTTGAAAGGCGTTCTCTGAGGCAACATGATTATTAGACAGTATGCGAAAAATTTCAAGGGACACCACTTTCTCTAGTATTAAATTAATTTTACAATCATTTTACCATTTTTCCTCTTTGTACCTACAGATCTAAAATATTTTATAGTAACTCAATGTTTTCACTCTTTAAAAAAATTCACAAGCTTAGAATATATTTTACAAACATGAGTATATCCATTGAAAGTGTTTGAAACAGGCTCTGCTTCAAGTGATAGTGATAAATAGTTTCAGATAATTTAGCTTAATTTCTCAATAATAAGCATTGTTCTCCATATTCATAAAATATTGAGTAAGATTTCAATATTTGAAAGCTAACTACTTGTATAAAAAATTACGACATAAAGTGCCGAACTTATTGATGAGATGGAACGTGTGAATTCATTGAAATGTTCAAAATTCAACCTGCTAATCTAACTGAATCTCTTTATTTTATATTGCCTTTTATTTCACGTGAAATTAGCAATAGCAACATCAGTGTCATTCTCAATGAAATTAGAAATAAATAACTTTTTCTCGTCACTCAACCTTGTTAAATAAAGACAACTAAAATGAAACTAAACAAGGTTGAAAGTTATGTATCTTAACTCAAAATCATATTTGAAATATCCCATGAAATATTAGTAGTTCATATTTGATACAAACCTGTTAATTGCTTGTCACGCTTCCTCCTGTAGTTCTTAAGCGGTGGTGGTCCGATAGTAAGGTCTCGGCTTCGGAATCGGAGGGTTTTTGTTTTGATACCCGATTCCCCCGGAGAACCGTTATGTAAGCGGATCTAGTGCACGTTAAATCCGTCGGGGCCAAGCACCCTTCCTTTGGTGTGAAGTTTGGAGAAGGATGTGCCAGCTCTGGTGTCGTCTTCGTCATCTGACCACGGTTCAAAATGACGAGTTCCGTCCCAAAATAGCCCTAATGTTACTTTAAAACAGGATGTTAATATAAAACTAAACTAAACCTTCTATAGTTTTAAGCGTTTGTAACAGGATCCCAATAGGAAGCTACAAATCACAAACTTCATATACAAATTAATGGCCACAGATCCTTTTATTTAATTGTATTTGCTCTCCGGACTTTATAAATATTGTGCCCATGTTGCAGGTGACTATTATTACTTAAAATATTCAAAATGGCAACTGATGTTTTAGCTTTTTTACCGTAATCAAAAGACATATTGTAAACATTTATTGAACAGAAAATGGACCTTATGTACTAGCTTGAACATTAAAGCAGGCAATCAACCATCTGATAGGACCGCTCCAAATTTTGATATGCATCTTTATAATAAAACCTTATACCAAATTTCCTCCAGCCTTTTTTGAGCTGCCATATTCTTAAGTGTGTGATCGGACAAAGCATCCCTTATTTTGATTTATTCAAAATTTGGTACATTTTTACTACATTACATTTTACTACATTGACAAAATACCCCATTTTATGTGGAAAGAGCACATATGACATTTTATTGCGCTGACTCTTTCCATTTTTGCATTTTCTTTTTAAGAGACAGACGAAAAAAATTTCAAATTAGTGGGGCAGTATTTTTTTCTTTTCCAGAAGCTCTAAGACATTTATTTTCAGTAAAATCATGTGGTCAAATTATTAGGCAATCATAGTGATTTGTATTGAATAATATGTTTAAGAGAAAATAACAAATAAAAAGAATTCTTGTGAAATTAAGAAAAAAATATTAACTTGAATGATGAATCATGTCATCACCATAAATATTATCTTTTTGCAATTTGTTTAAACAGATGACGTCAATTGAATTTTCTCATATGAATCCATCTTTATTTCTGTAATTTAGAATCCTAAACTTCCTTACTTTATTGATCTCATTAAATTATTCTTGAAATCCACGTAAAATGAAAGTGCAATATCTTTATTATAAAAAAAGCACATCTCATCTTAATAAATTTCCTATCTGAGGAAAATTCGCCTCTGCGTGAAAAATGAAATCTACTCCTTTTTATAAAGATTGATAAATTCATTTATCCAAAATGCCATTATGTGAATTAGTGACTTACTAATGAAATAAAGTCTCGTTTAAAAGTATTAAAAACTAATGCATTTCATTCACAATAATAATATCTGTGTATCGTATTTAAGACAAGATCAATTAAAGCAGCGAATTCGAAAATATTTTGTAAGATAATGAAATGCTTACATTTTCTAATAAAAAAAATCCTATATCAGTTGGAATTTTAAAATAAATGTTCCTGTTAAAATTCATTCTATGTCACGTTTGGTTAATTTTTTGTAATCTCAGTAGAATAAAATGAAAGAAAGGCATATTTTGCTTTTAGCAATTTGAGATTTAATTGGCACGATGTCATCCCGAAAATAAGTTTCCCACGACCCATAAAAAGAAACAAAACACAATAATCTGGACAGATTTATTGCAAGTTAGAGCAATATACCAGTTATTTCTCAGCATAAGAACCACACGGAATTGCAACATTTGTGACACGAAGAGATAAGTTCTTGTAGTCCAGTGTCATAGAACTCTACCGCTTAGGAATGAATCCAGTGTGTCACAGTTGTCTGCAAGTCTTCGTTTGTGAGAAAGTGATGCCCGGACAGATATTTGTTCAGGTACAAGAAGTCGGAGTAAGATCAGGACTATACGAATGGATGGTCAAACACCTCCAAGTGAAACACCTGAAGCAAATGCCTGTTATTCGGGTGTAAGATTGATTATTCGGGTCGGCACTCGCCTGGCTCGCAGTTTCCGGAACAACAGGTGTTTTGTGACGAGTTCATGCATTACAGTTGGTGATTCCTGCGGGAAATGGCTATTGAGTTCCGTAAATGTAAAACAACGATTCTGCAGAATGCATCGCAGCACCTGCTCCAACAAGACATCATCGATAAGAAATGACCGGCCACAGCGCTGTTTGTCATGGCCATTTTGCCTAACTTTGGAGAATTTTCGATACCAACGCCGAATCATCTGTTAGCTCATCATATACTAAACACAACTGACGATGATTTATATAGCTATCTTCTTTGCATTCAAAAACTTTAATACGAACATCATCGAGCGGTCGCAGGGAGAAAAAATAAGCACCGACATAATTTTGCGCCCTACAACGAGCGGGAAATTACAAATGCAGCATACTATAGCCACACCTACAATCTATCGCGCCTGAGCGTTTTGTTCCTTTTGCAGTGCCATCTATTGGCGCCATCGGAAACTTTTTTTCGGATAACCCTTTATATTGTTCTTTGTGGGTTGGCTTTTTCAGGCTGAGTTTTAAGCAATCAAAATGAATTATAATCGAAACGCACTGCAAATTTTGAAACTAAATTACATATATAAAAAGCATACTGGAGGGAACTAAGAAAATTTCTAGAATTCCGTTAATTAATTAGTGTCTCAGAAAATTCCGAGGTACTAATTAATTAACTAGATTAATCTGTTTTTCGATATAAACCAGTCTTCTTGCAGAATTTCCGTTGAATCTAATTTTATGAAGACGCAGTAATAAGTAACAAAATTACCCCAATGTTTTTGTTGACGACTTATCATTTGCTTTATGGTCAACAAAAGCGAAAAAAATTTATAAAGAAGTACAAGAGTCGAATGAGTGAATTCGGTACCAAAATCTGATCTCCTCTCATTACAAATTCAATTCTGGTCAAACATTTAGAAATTTAAAAAAAAAAGCGAAGTAACTTTTTTTTTCTGGGGAGACGATGGAACTTACCCTGGGGAGCAAGATAAACCAAAAGAAAGACCGAAGACGTGAAGTATTTACTTACAACCGACATCGGTTAAAAGTGGACTACACTCCTGGAACTGGAATGGTTTCAGAATATAAAAGACAGTCTTTAGAGTTTCATGCTCTGAATGGTTATTTTTAAAAACTAGTATACGATTTGGAATATTGTATTTAAGAAATTCTTTCTCTAAATCATAATTTAAAAATAAATCTTTTGTTTTATGTTCTTGGTTTATTTTTAAACTTGATACATCCTAAACTTTATATCTAAACTATGCATATTCTCTCAGTGTTTTACTATAATCGTCCTCTAAAATGCTTTCGAGTTTCCTTAGTATCATTGAAAACGAACTTTACACAAAATGGTGATTGAAAAATGCGAAGTATAATCGATTAATATTTTTAGTCAATTAGTTAGTATAGTCAATCAATATTTTAGGCTTCCTAAAATTATTTTGTAAAAATAAATTCACTTTTGGTGAGACTTTTCTCCATCTTAAAAATTTTTTTGGATAAGATTATTCAGTTTTATTTTTAAATTTTTAACTTCTAAGATTTCTATCCGCCTGGAACATAAAGCTAAAAGTGCCAATTAAACTTCCTGTTTCTCTGCTCCATACATACTCTTATTAAAAAATTAATATTCTGACTTATTCACTCATTAAGCTTTGATAGAGTTGTGGAAAATGCGCTGAATGCTGCCTCTACTTTGTGGTAATAATTTGAAACATCAATAAAAACAATTAAATGGGCTTTCTTGCTCATATTTAAGTCTGCTTCTCTGACGATCCTTGAGTAGGATAGTGTTACAAATCGGTAATGTTGCTTCCTAGCATGGTTAGTTCAATCTCTGGAAAGACCGTTTGTTGACCAGCTCTGTTGGATGTTGATCGAATACCGAATCATTGATATCAAGGTTTGATGACAAACTTGGAGACTATTTGGGGATGAATTTGGTGACAAAATAGATAATACCGAAAACTACCAGAATTTTAGAGATTGAGCCAATAGGAACCGACATATGCCTGACTGTTTCAGAACCTTCTCTGCTCCCCTCCGGGAAATACAAAAAGCCGGCATTCTCAACTGTGAATAGTTGTATTAATCCAGTGAAGCACAAGCGTTGTGTGGAGTTCAAGCGTTAGCTGAATTGAGCTATGTGTCGAGTCCTGGTGTTTATTGTAGAAGTAGCAGCGAGTCGTGTGATGAGTAGCCAATCGTGTAGTAGTGAATCGGCAGTTGGATACAGCTAAAGCGAGGAGACAGTGGAGAAATGCAGGCGTTTGTAAAGACTTAGAGTGAAGCTACGTCGATTTCCTCTTCCTCCTGAATTCTGTCTGGCTGCTTAGTATGCTGATTATTACTAACGATTACTACTAGTGGGCTATTGTTTTTAGTAGTGTTCTTATGTGTGTTGCTTGTGTACGTCTTTAACTTTTGATATGTTCCCCAGGCAAACATAATTAGAACATTTTCATTCAAAGCACTCATGATTCAGAGTAATGCTTTGAATAATGAAGAAAATGAGTAAATTTACTGAGAAAAGTGACATAAATTTCTGCCGAATTTATCCTTTCTTGTTAATTTGCTTCTTTGATTTCTTTCTTTAAGATATCAATGTTTAAATGTGTCTAATGTTTAAATTAAGGTCTCAATAGGTCTTTAAAACTATATGCATATAAATTTTCATTTATATATCTATCAAGTTATATTTTATAAAAACCATGTATAAATAATTCAATAAATATAGATTAATATAATAAAAATCAAACAGCGATTTTTTCGCCCTATTTTATTCCAAATCTTAGTAAGTTAAACATATCAATCGAATGAAATCTGTCTTTGAAACCGGAATTAATATTCTGATCTTAAAGATCAATTATTGCACAAAATCTTATTTAATAGAAAAATTATTTTTATTTGAGATTTTAAAAATCTGTATTAGTATTTTTTTTCTTGTAAAATATAACTTTACGTGAAAATTGACCACCGCAATCATACTGGCACCTCAAATATGAGGATGAAGAGATCCCGGTATGGTGGTTGGTTCTTGCCGTCCTGGTGAGTACAGAATACGGTGGGGGTTGGATACTCCCCATCGATGACTAGACGTACTTCCCAAGGGAAAGGTCGAGCCATGGCCGGTGATGGCCCTTAGGACTCAACCACAGCTCCTGCCAATGCTGTTGCCGCGGTGTTCTGGTTATTCAACTTTTTTCTATGTGCCTACGGACGGGTAGGTGTAGTCAGCTAGGGATTATCTGAAAATCGATATCTTATTGTTCTTATTATATGTATCATGTATGGATCACATAATTTACAGATATTTTCCTGTTTATGCTGAACAAGATATTGTATAATTTTACTGAATGGCAATTGTACCTAAAAAAAAATATTTTCCGTTATGCAGATGGCTATTTTTAGAATGAAATTATTCCTTAATTTTGAGAATATAAGTACAGTTAATAATTATTTAAAAAGTTATTAAACAAGATAAACAAGTTATGATGAATAAGATCTCAAATAGCATAATAATGATTGATATTTAATTAATAACATTTGTGTGAAATCCATTTTGTTTTCTTTTTTTCCAGATACAAAATTTATGAAAAATTCTTGTACAAGGTGCATCTCATTATAAATATTACAAAATACTTTTTTTTTGAAAAAAAATATTAAAAAAAAGAACCAATTGATAAATTAAAGAAATGATAGTAAGTCTGCAATTGCTTCGTCTTTCAAGTGCGCATATTATACGAGTTCAATGGATTGTTTTAAGTTGAGATTTAAAATGTAAATCTTTGCTATTGGCATCTTTGAAAGGCAGAGTTTGTTTACTCTTCATTATAGGATAAATGGAAGGATCACGATTTCGTGAAAGAGTCTTCGCAAGAGCGAGAAAATGACTGCTAGGCCAAGAAGAAAATGATAGTTTTCAGAAAGAAGACCAGCATTAGGTGCATTATGGAACAGGGTTAATGATTTCCTCAAATAAAATAAATTTCCAATAAAATTCAGAAGGAATAACAGCTGTTTTCAGAAGGAATAGCATCTTTGGTGGATGCATTGTAGATCAACGATAATTACTTCCCCATACAGCTATTCCGACGAAATTTTTGCTTTTATTATTATTTTCCAATAAAAAACTCACAAACCTCAGCACAGCCTAGAGTACTTTGATTTATATTATTCACAGAATCGGGGTAAGATAAAAGGATGGCAACATACGCAGTAATGTATATTCATATTTCAAAAATTTGTAGCTTCACAAAAGAAATCGAAATCGATTTTTTTGGCAACTATAACACTTTCTTATTTTTATATTTAATGTATGAGGATTTAAACATTTTCACTTAAAATAAGCAAAATTATTGATATACATAATAACATAACATATTTCTATACATAAGCTATACATTACGTCACATAATACTATACATAAGCGTTTAGCTTGTCAGTATCATGCCCTGCAGTGTTCTGCTAGCGTAATATTTTTCTCCTTTACAGTGAACAAGAGCAGCCAAAGAAGAAAATGTCATCATATATTTGTATTTGTACAGCCTGAATATATCGTGTACTAAATATTTGACAGTTTCAGAACAATTTAAAACGATTCCCTATCACTGTTATAAAGACATATTTTTCTGAAAACCTTTGAGCAAAGCATACATAATACATTTACCATAAACTAAAAACATTTCATGTTGAAATGTTGCAAATTATTAAAAAAATATTTTTAGCAGAATTTTATATTTTGGGTGAAATATA
>JAPMOR010039662.1:887899-902094 GCA_026543865.1 Argiope aurantia | reverse complement strand
GTTGTTGTATATTTGTATAGTTTGAATGAATAATATCATGTGATAAAAATTTGATTGTTTCAGAGCGTTTTAAAATCACCGTCTATAACTGTTACAAAGACACAATTATCTATATATCGTAAATAAGATATTAAAAATTCTCGCTTAAAATAAGCAAAATTATTATATATAATCTTGCTAGCATCATGTCCTGCGGTATTCTGCTCACGAAATATTTTTCCCCTTACAGTGAGCAAGTACCGTTCACGGATCAACTGTTGAAGAAACTGTCATTATATAGTTGCATTTATATTTGTATAGCCTGAAAGAATAATACCACGTGATAAAATATGATTGTTTCGGAGCGTTTTTAAATCACTGCTGCAAAAACATTTTTCTAAAAACTCATGAGATTACATAATGCATTTGCAATAAACTAACAACACTTCATATTAAAATATTGTAAATCATTAAAAAATATATTTTTGGTAGAATTGTATATCTTGCATCAATCATATTGTATAAATTTTTTAACATAATATCGAATAATAAGTTTTTGAACTGGAAAATGCAACTTTAAAAAACTTTCTCGGTTCAGTTTTGCCTTAAATTGCTGAAATACTGAAATCCCAAGATAGAAAGCGTGATTTTCACATTAACAATAAAAACATAGATATACACAAGAAAAGAATTAAAAAATATTACTATATCTTGAAGGAAAGTGTTAATCATATAAAAGTAACGAATACAGAAGAAATAAATAATTCTAAACCTGAAATGAAAATGAAGAGGAGGACGACCGAAACGGAATCAGTTTCAAGATGTGGCGAAAGTATAAAGAGATCCAATCCCCTGAGTAATTCAGCTCCCGGTCTTCAAAATAAAATAAAAAAATGTCTGCAATTTTTTGACATATGGAAACACAGTAGAGCCATAGATATATTTATGAATTTATATGCTTTGAATTTCTTTAAAGCTTCAATATGTAATTGAAGATAATTATGTTCTTTAGTTATTCTTATAAAGAAAAAATTAAGGCAATGTTTCTTCAATTATAGTCAGTGAAAAGTTTCTCTCCTTTAATTAATACATTACAGTAATTATAAAATTGAGCACTTTTTAGCGCATAATTATTCGGATTCTCTCCGGGAGATTTCTATATAAATGGCGTTAAATTTTCTGGCATTCCAAAGTACAAATTAATCATTTTGTGTAATCGTATAATTAAATATTGTTTTCATTTAATATCTTCAAATTGCGATTTAGGAAGTTAATTATTCTTATAAGGGAAATGATTATTCCTATAAAAGAAAAAGAAAGTTATATTTCATCAGTACAGTAGGTAAGTCAGCCATCTAACTCTCCGACCCTCCACGAAGGCACACGAATTTAAACCATAAAAAATGAATGACCGGACCGCCGCAACAGAAACATTGGCGGGAACTGTGGTTGAGTCCTAAGGGCAGCCACCGGCCACGGTACAACCCTGCCCGAAGGAAGTACGTCCCGTCGTCGATGGGAGGAGTCAGATCTCCCACCTATTAGTGTACCCTCCATGGTGGCGAGATCCAACCACCATGCCGGAAGCATCTCATCCTCATTTCGAGGTGCCCCCGGGGGGAAAGTATAGTAGGTAAAAATTCCATTCTTTTTCATTGTAATACATTGTAGTTCCATTCATAGTACATTGCAGTAATTATGAAACTGAACACTTTTTAGCACGCAATTACTCTTTTTTGTCATATGTTTACTGATGTATTTAATTATAAATATCATTACATTTTATGGTATTTCAAGGTGTAAATTAGTCATTGAATGTAATCATTTAATTAAATGATATTTTCGTTTAATAATATTTAATTATGATTTATAAATATGTTTTAGTTAGTGTTAATAAACTAACAATCATTAAGATAGTAGCAACAATCATTAAAATAGTAGCAATAACGTTTTATGAAAATAAGCATTATTCTACCTGAATGACTAATATAATTTAGTCATGACTTCATAATGATAATAATTTCCCCAAAGAAGCACCTCAAATACGAGGATGAGACGTCATCAGAAATGAGACAATATTCTCTTTCCTCAGAAAATTTGGAAGTGTATGTGGGATTGAAAAACAGCTACATAGCCAATGATCGAATGAAAATTCTTATGAGTGTACACTACGCTTTCGATTGCAATATGTTTTGGTAGTTTTCACTTCATATCATCTGCAATCCAATCATTCAAGTACTTCGAATGCCTGAGTTGATTCTAGTTGTCATTTTGTGGTATGAATGAAAACTGGAAATTTTGAAATATTTATTGTTAAATTAATATCCAAATCCATTATTTTTCAACCTACTTGTGGCCACAATTATAATGGATTGTTGATTTAGAAGAATACATCTGTGCAAAAATTAGATCTCTATCAATAATGCAAATAAATTCAAATGGTTTTTTTTATTGTTTGTGTAGTGAATTCCTAAACAACTGCAGACTTCATAACTGAATGCCAGAACAAATATTAATAAATAAATAAAAATATGGACTTAAGTTAACGAGACTTTCACAAAATGCTCAAATAACTTGAAATTTCCTCATTATTATGATTCATTTATTTTGTATTTTCCCTTCCTTTATTCCCCTCTTACTAAGTCAATGCTTCCCTTTCTTTCCATTAATGTGGAGAGATTGTCATAGTCTATATTATGTCGCATAACTATAAAAGCTTGTATTTGTGTTTAATTTACTCTAGTATTCACCATTGTGGGCTCATAATGAAACTCTTTATTGATACATAGGGACTAACTTTAATTAAATGTTGTAGTCATATATATGCATCCTAATGGAGAATATAATAAGTATCCATATTTATTGTAAGTGAATTCATATTAATTGTCCTAAACAGCTGTGATATCTTCACGCATATATAGATTTCTAAATTAAAAAATGATTAAATGCATACCCATCCCTTTCCATTCAAAGATGCTTACTGTTAAAGACATTCTTCCATAAGGCTTGCTCGAAGAGCACTTTTTTTAATATACATCTCTTTTTACTGACATTTGATCTTCATATTTTCGAAATCTTGCCAGTTCCGTTTATGAAATACAAGCTCACAATGATTGAAAGATTGTAAAAAATTAAAACATTTATTTTTTTTAATAAAAATTGAGTGAAAATACTAATATATATATATATATATATATATATATATATATATATATATATATATCACCGTCGAGTTCTTTTGATAGTTGGTGTACGGTGTGAGAACACAATCAACAGACCTCAGTAGAAAACAACGATGTTTATTTACTCGAAGAACACGAGTACGTAAAGACGACGAACACACAAACGACAAATATTTACAACCGAGACGAACGCAGAACAGCACACAGTAGCACACTACAGACGACAGTAGTCCACAGTAGTAATCGTCCACGCCACACGAAGCGGCTAGCCATAATCCAGCAGGAGAGGTGATTCTGGAAGTTTCGCTCTATGGTCTCTCCAACTGCTGAACTTCTCGCTGTCTTCTCTCGCTTTAGCTGCCGACTCGCTACTTCTCACAACTGGCTACTACACAAAATATACGACGCTGCCTCCACAGTAGACGACAGCAGTTCAGTACTCGCTCCACACAACGCTGGTAATTCGCTGTTGCTTCGCTATTCTCTGTAAGACTCGTTGCTTGTCGACGACTCCGACTACTCGACACAACAACCACTCTCGACGACACTCAATGCAGCTTAAGGGTGCCGGTCTTTTATAGTTCCGGGAGGCGGGGCTAAAATCTTCTAGTCCAATCAGGCGTATCTCGGTTCCTAATGGACGGATCGACAAAATTCTCGAAGTTTCGATAATTATCCATTTTGTCGCAAAAGTCGACAAATGGTCGTCAAATTTGTCGCCAAGCCCTGGGATCACTGGCTCGACCTCCGGCAGCATCCAATACGGATAACTGTAAAACGGTCTTTCTTATGAGGACACTATTCTTGCTGGGAAGCAAAATGACACGTTTTTAACAATACCTACATATTCATCTTTCATTTATATTATTATAGAAAATTCTTATTCATTTTTCATTTATATTATTATAGAAAATTCTCGCAAGTTCCGGTGCACCACTCAGTAACCAATGACACTTTATATTATATCAAAACACGATACATTGGTAATAAAACATACAGAAAAAGAGCATACATAAACAGCACTCGCAATGAAAAGAAAATCGGTAGCGATCAACAGTAACAGAACAAAACGCTTAAAGAGAACTCGCAAGAGGGAAATTTCTCTCAATTACTCACGTCTTTCTAATCATCTGCAACTTTCATCTAATTACTCGCTTGAGGCATAGAAATTCTACAAGATTCCTTATAACTCGAATCCTAATGAAGTTATCGCCATGTTTCTTGTAGTTTCTGGGATCTTGTATTTTATCAGCTCAGTCGTCAAATCTTCATCTAGATTCGTTTTGTTTCTGAAGCCTTCTATTTTGTCCCCAAATGATCATCAAGGCCTGAGATCATTGATTCGACATCCCTTCTACAATTGTTAGAGCTAAAGATAAAATAATTTTCCTTACTATAAAGATTTTATGGTAGAAAATTAGAGAAGACAGGTAATGCAACTGCTGCAATTTTGAAATATCCTTCAATTTCTTATAATTAGCTTTACTGATGTATTTATATAGCTTTAGCATTTACATAAGCATGACTCACAAGAAATGCAAAAGTTTGCGCACCTACTTTTCGAAGCTATAAAAATAAAATTCTAAAATTCATCCACTCTATGTTTAAAAAAAATACTCTAAAATTTGAGAAAATAGTTCGAGATCAAAGAACATTTTCTTTGATCTGACAACGAACTTTTAAAACTGATATTATCCACGATCCTACACCTTTGTCGCTTTTGAATTTCGAAATGAAATGTTTCATCGCTTTGCTTCTTATCTTTTGACATCAGATCTCTTCCAAGCTCTTCAAATTAAATTTGTTAAAAGCAGGTAATAAATGGTACCATAAAAGAAAAAAATAAATTCTTATGCAGGTATTTTTTTTATTTCCTTTCCTTTCCTTTTTATTTCCTTTAAAATTATTTCAGTTCATTGAAAATTTTAAATCTATTTTTGAAGTTTTTTTTTGATAAGTTACATCCACTATGCAGTACTGCATATATTGGATACTACTATTTAATAATTTTATTTTGCAAAATTAAATTTAGGTTTATGGAAGAGATATTTCTTTTAGATATATTTACTTGATTATTGAACTGCTCCAATCATAGAACTGAGATACTGATAGAGGGAGTGCAACTCTACTTTGGTGTAGGACAAGATAAAATCACGTGACTTGTGGACAGAATTTGTGTTCACTGTAATCGCATTCTCCGTTCCCCATTATATTTCAATGGTAGATTTTTTCTCGCTTTTAACTGTTGGATTTTAAAACTTATTTAAGCCATGATTAACTATTGCTGTGCAATTGGATGCAAAGAAAAAGCTTCTATGGATATTTCCTGTATCATTTCACAGATATGTACAATAAACATGTTCTGTTTATATCCATTTTAAATCAATTTAAAATTTCGTACCCTCCATCACTCAGTGATTTTGGTGTTAAAACTGAATAATATTTCATAGTTTGGTTATTGTATTAAATTTATTTAATTTGTTATTAAGTTTCATTTAAACGGATGTAACTGCATTATATTTTTTTACTTGCTTTATTTTAATCTCGAATGTGTTGCGAGTGCTTGGCTGCAAGTTTGGCGTGATTTTTTCTCGCCAATACAAGTGTTTACATAAACACTATTGACCGATTAATAATTGTATATTTATTTTAGAGCAAATAAAGTTCCTTATTATTTCCAATATGTTTTTTTTTTACCATAAATATTCGAATCGTATTATACCGTAAAATATATTAAATCATCATTGTGAATGAGATCGTGAAAATAAAACGTTTTATTGAAAATGTTATATAGTAAAATGTCATAAATGTGCTAGCAGTAATTGCATGATTTTATAAATTTTAATTAAGATCTAATAAGAAACTATTGGATATTCTAAAGATAAACTATTAAAGAAAGAAATGCTATCTTTACAGATAAAAATTTTGCTATCTTTACAGATAAACTTTATTAATAACTTGCGATATGCACATACCCTAAAATCCCCGTTTTCTTAAAAATTTCGAATTTCCTTATTATTTTGTATTAAATAAACACATTTTAGATTCCAAAAATGATTTAATTTTGTTCCTCCGGTAATTAGAAGCAAAGTTACCGGCAACACTATAAACCAGAAGCGAAATATTTAAAACTGATATTAACAAGGAGAAGGCACGAGGTTTAAATTGAGTTCGGAATGAGATTTTGTATAATGATAGTATACATTTAGAATGTTTATTAATGAAAATATTAAGACTCAATAGTCAACCTTAAAACTTTCAAATTAGCTTATATACTAATAATGGGTTACCCGAACGAGCGTTCGGGTAGTGTAGTATTTAGGACACTGGCGTAGCATTCAGGAAACCTGGATTCGATTCTGAGCTAGTGTTTTTTTTTTCTTTCTAAATTATTTCAAAATAATTTAACAGTTTTAATTAATATCTTTTTCATTTTTATGCAAAAATAAATATTATTCAGAATATTCTGGGGGGAAAAAAAGACTTGGGTCACTTTTATAATCTGCTTTTATTATAAAAAGGTTTTTTTTTATCTGTATGAGATAATGATAAAAATATTTTAACATGTAATGTAAAATTAAAAGATGTTTTGGGGTAAAGAAAAGAAATAAAATGTTTAATTAAAGATAAAAAATACTTACTTTTAATTAATGCACAAAAATAATGTAAAAATGTAAACATAATTTAAATCAACAAACTTGGCTACTGATGTAAAAAAAAAAAAAACATTATTTTCTAAACCAGTTTGCTTATATATATGCTTATATAAACCAGTTTGCTTATATATATATAAATTATTTAGGAAATGTTAACCGGAAATGAAAACCGACCGGACCCAAGCCGGGAAACAAAACGTTGCCCGGCAGTTTATGAGTATGCCAAGATTTGCGATATGGCGCCAAAATAGGCCAGAGTTCTCACAAGTCACATGGCTTATGTTGCGTACACTTGTTTAGACTAGAAACAAGCGACTAGCTTCGTCCATTTATATCAGCTCTATGGCTCCAATGATTCATCACAAGGCTTTTAATTATTTGACCCGCAGTTAGTTTACAGAAATCCTGGAGTGCCTTACCTTTCCTTTTTTTTATTTAAAAGATTAGAGGTGAAAATTACTTCATTCTATTCGGTAAGTCTATGGTTAGATTCAATCTAAAAAGAAAATTCTACCTGACCTAAGATGCCCCAAAACAAGAATGACAAGTAAGAAATAAATAATAAAAATAAGAACTAAATAAAGTATCAATAAATATAAATAAAAATAAGGAGCAAAATCAAGTGAAATAAAATACAAATAAGATGTACAAATAAAATAAATACATAAACAAAAAAAGAAAGAGGAATACATATACAGCAGAAAATAAATAATTTTGAAAAATGTAAAACTAATAAACGAAAATAATTATAAATTAACCAATAAAATAAATTTATATGAAAAATTAAAATATATAAAAAACAATTAACTAATTATATACCAATATATAATACAAATAAATAAGTCTGTGTTGGAATGAACGAAGTTGATCTACTTGACTGAGTTTCATTGTCATGGCTAGGTAAGCAAATTCTACATCATGTTTACTAAAAAGCGATATGAGTATAAGATTTATAATGTCTCAATTTTTCCAGAGTTTCGGCTACAAGATTCTGTTATTTTTCCAGAATGGGGCAATTAAGTCTTTTATGTGTCCACAGACACATTTTAGTGTGAATTGAAGAGTCATGTCCTACATCTACCACAAATTCCTGAAACAACCCAATTGATTGATGCAGATTTCATTAATATAAAAACTGCCTCACGTATCTTTGTTGAATATATATTCATCCAGGCAATCTTTTGTTGCAGTGTCCCATTTTCTCATCATTCAACAGTTATTGTATTATTCTCGTTATTTTTACTTGCATTCTTGAATTTACAGAATGCCATTCATTGAGTTCATCTTTCTAGCGAGATCATCTATTCCTTCCATTCTGATATGATTTTGTTATTGTAAAAGGTGATCGGTTTTTTAAATTCATGAATGAATAACCTATGCGATGAAAGGACAAGCAAGTTCGATAACGAAGAATGGGGTTATATTCTCTAAGGAAAGATGAAATATCGATAGCATAACGCAGCGGAACCGTATACAAATAATTATAATACGTATATATATATATACAAATAATTGCAGAAGACAGCAACACATCAGCAAATAGGAACTCGCTCAACGAAAATAACCAGAGAGCTCGCTCTGCGATCAACACTCTAAAGAGAGAATTTACTCGACTATTTACTTTAATGCTCTCGCCTGTTTTATTCTTAGGGACAAAGCATCGAATATTCGGGAAGTGTCTCGTATATCAAATCTTAAAACGGATTTCTTAATTCATTATAGAACAAATTCTATAACTGATAACAATGCTATATTCCGTAAAGGAACCCGAACTAAATTCGGGTAGTTAAAAGTTTTGTATTTTTTAGAACCTTCTTTTTTGTCTCTAATGTCACTAAATCTATTACTAAGTTCGACAAATGAACTGCAAGGCCGGCAATCGTTGGCGTATCATCAATTCAGAATTTGTTAAAGAGACATCTGTAAATTTCTCTTCCTTGTAATAAGATTAGATTAGCAGAGAAGCAATATAAAAGATTCGCAACAAAAGAAAATAGGCACGTTAGAAACAGGCATATATATATATATATATATATATATCACGTTTTCAACAGAGGTTCTGTAACTGGAGATCGCTATTGTCAGGAGGTGATCCTTCCCCATGTGCGTCTGTTCTGATGTGCCGGATCAGACTTCGTTTTTATGGATGGCAATGCACGGCCATACAGGACTCATGCTGTTGAGGAGCTCCTGGAAAGTGAAGATATCACTCGAATGGATTGGCCGGCGTGCTCCCCTGATTTAAATCCGATAGAACATGTGTGGGATGCTTTGGGGAGACGCCTTGCGGCACGATTACATCCTCCTGGGAACACCCGACAATTTAAACAGATGCTGATTGAGGAATGGGCACTCTTACCTCAAGAACTGTTGGACAATCTGGTGCTGAGTATGGGGAGACGGTGCGAAGCAACCATTGCAGTAAGGGGAGGGCATATCCCATACTAAGGAACATCTGCTTGCTGTTTTTCCTCATGGACAGACAATCATATGTAACGATACTATGAGTTCAATAAAGCCTTTTTTTGTTTGATTCCATACTGTATGCATTGTATTCATTTCTGCGCAACTATGCTTTCGTCATTCTTTCAGAACAAAATGCTATATCTCATTTCTGAATTTCATGTCTCTCAGATGATTTCTCTTGAAGTTATGGTAAAAAACATACCTGTTGCTTAAATTTTGCACACCAGTGTATAAATATATAAAATATATATATATATAAAAGAATTAATTATTTATAATATTTAATTCAATATAATAGATAATTCATCCGGAATCACCCTTTCTGACATCTCAGGATGATCGATGTATTTTAATGACCAACTGCCAACTTTTGTAAGTATTAAATCTTGCCTAAGGTCACTTACAAAACTGGCATCGACACTCTGCTCACCAATCCTCCCATATATCCTATTACCAAGATTTGGCCTCCCCCTACCTAGAAATTTCGAGGAGTTGAATTGAAACCATTAGTCCAGGTATTTCTCAACCACTCACTTTGGGTGTCATCCTAATGGACACTGCATCAGATAAAATTCGTCGATAATACAAAGCTGCTGAAAGTGCATACAAAATGAGTAGTTAGGTATCACAGGTGTGCAAAATGATATTCACGTAGCATTTACTAAACTATTTCCCCTTTTCTCATTATTCTACTGTGAAATACAGTCTCAGGACGTGTAATGTTATGCTAGGAAATGAAGCGACGCTAATTAAATTTTAGCACGAAGAGAGTTTCAGTCTTTTGCAGTAAAGGCGACATTCATATTCATACCACATACAGAATAATTGTGACAGCTGCAAATGTCTGTCTCATTATTGACTCTGAAAAGTAAATACGTATTCTCAGAAATTTTGAATATTCAAATAAATTTAAAGCAACAAAAGGAAGGATTCTATCAGTTTTATGATTTAAAAATCATATTAGACCTCGACGTAGATTGGACAGAAATTGATTGTCTTCTGGATTAATTCTTAATTGTAACCTCGTTTCTATTAAATATTAGCCGATGTACCCACTGTTCCGCCTGGGTTATCTGTTCCCTCTAGAGAAAGAAAACACATATCATTTTGAGTCGCACAGTTTTTGAATTCTTAAATTCAAGCCCTCAAAATGTTTTAGAATACTCAGCTCTCATTAGAATTAATATTGATGATTTCGGTTAACAATAATTGGTCACTCCAACCAGCCACTAAGGCACATGGATTAATAAGACTGCCGCAACAGCAGGTCTAGCGGGAACTAAGGTGAGAAACCTGCCCCTTCTTCAACATTAGGTGAATGTTTGGGTTGACGGGGCGAATGGGAGAGAACTTCACAGTGCTTGGCAGTCCATTCGTTAATCTGCAATCTTCGGCATAAGATAGCCAATCTCACCATTTATGCACCCACCCAGAATCAATCACTACGCCTCCTCATATCTGAGGTAGGAGAAAGATTCGGGATAAATAAAATTTCTAAGTTTGTTCATTTGTCACATAAACGCAAAAGTTACTTCTGTTTCACTCTGTTACAGCTTCTAAATTGATGCTGAGATTGTATTTTCTCTTTAATATATCATTTTTTTTCTTCATTATTATTCGCCAGAAGAAGACAATTAATGTATAATTATGCTTATATATAGAAAGGGATTACATACGTGACAAGGAAATCATTCTTATTACTTATTGCTGAATGGTAATAGTGAAATATAAACAAATTGTTGTACGTAAATTTTAGACTGCTAAGTGAATGTTTTTACAGTTAAGCTTGATTCAATGTTACGATAATTAATGCAGCTACAAAGTGTTATCAGAAATACTTTAGAAGAAGCTGATATAAAGATGTAAAAGAAATAGGCATCGAACAGAAAATTCAAATAGAGTTAAAATAGGCTGAACTGTCATCTGAGGAATAATTGCAATGTTAATCGTTTAAAAAGTCAATCTGTGTCGATTAAGGCGGCTGGTATGATTGTTATTTCCTTTTTTACTATGCTATGAAGAGTTCTCAAGAAAAAAAATCTTACTTGAAGCATTTACAATCTTGGCCAATACCGACGGTTTTATGTGGTGGGAATAAGTTCATGCTCTTTATTTAGAAATATGCAAAAATGTGCCACGAAGACCACATCTATTTGTTTATTTACTGTCGAAATATTAAATTTTGAGTAGATTTTTCATTTGTTCATACCCAGGTTATTTAGGAGATATGTCATTTTTAATGATTAATCATATATTTACAATCCAATATTTATAGTTTTGAATCTTATGGCATTATAATAACATTAACAAAAAGAATGTTTGAATTCTAAATACTAATAATTTAAGAATATGTCTGCATCTTGTATTAACTGAAATACTGTGTGAGATTGTATGTTAAAAAAAATATGAACTGAGGCTATTGCAACCAAACATATAAATAATTCCATAAAAACTAATAAGTTTATAAAGCGAAATCAAATCTTATCCATTGAGTTAAAGTTAAAACACATTCATGAATATAGCAGATGGTATGCTTAATAAGAAACTAAAAAATTGAAAGTGTCAAATCTAAAGTGAACAGCTAAAGAAGTTTCAACAATTTTCGACGATAATAGATGAATTGCCATGTTCATTTTTTAAAAAATTAAAATTTTTAATCGTTTATAGACAAGGTACAAATGACGACCATGAAAAGATAAATAATGACTTATTTTATGTTTATATTACTCAAACTTCAGCGCCTTACGGATACTGCTTACATTCTGCATGGCTAGACAACAAATATTCACACTGTGAATCCACTGTCACCTTTTCCTTTGTTTTTTAGATCATATTCATGTATTTTGTTTTACGTTTTGTCATTTTAAAACATTCAGGTATGTGGTTGTTCTTTGTTACATATGACATATATCGGACAATGTTCTTTTCTCTTTTACTTTTTACCCCTTCTAATTCTACCAAAGAAATCAAAGACATTAAATACTGCCATCCCGAGCAAGATGATCAGGGCGAACTCTTTTGCTTTCTGTTTCGCCCTTATATGCATTTATTAATTATTTTGCGAGATTTTATTTATCAATATGTTTCACCATACTTCAAGTCGTTAAGGCCTACAGGTGATATTGTACACATCTCACCTTTGGAAGATATGCTAGTTCCAAAGACATCCCATAAGGGGCGGCAAAAAAAAAGCATTTCATAGCAATAAAAGTAAATTGCGTTGAATGCATTAGATAAATAAATAAATTGTACTTAGAAATTATAATTTACTCTAGATTTTGTGCTGAAATTTTGCAAGAAAGTACAGAGCAGTCCTACATGATATTAGATATATTTTATCCTTCATCAGGAAATTACGACATAATGTTGCAAGAGATGTTAATAATGCCTTAATGGATACTCAAATTTAGATGAGAAATGCGTGTTAGTTTTTGATAATAAAGATTGAACATAAGCGATTTTGAGTTATAATAATTTTCTTTGAATTCGCGGTTTTATAACCTTTTATTACATACTATTCCAGAAAGTACATAAAAAATATTAAATTGATTAATGCATTGTTTCTTATACTTTAAGAACAAATCAATTATAGTGTTCTCAAAAAAGGAATTCAATTTTCTCATGATTTTCATCTTGCCCAGCAGTCAAAATCCTCTTCCTCCAGTACCGGGGCAAGATGGCATTTTTGTATTTTTTTAAATAGCAAAATAATATTAAATGCATTAAAATAAATATTAACCATACTATATATATTTAATTATTTAAAAAAATGGAAAATCCTTTTATTTTTACATTTATATCACATCTTAACAAAATTGGTGACTAGATTAACTTGATGGGTCAGGTTCGTTGTCAATGACAGCCGATTAAAGAGTTAATTAACTACTATATCGATATTTTCCACTGCAAAAATTGATGTTTTTCAACAATTCCATTCATCAAGTTTCTTTATGTATGTACATCGAATTTCGTACCTAAAATCTCAATAGTTATTGAAATATACTTACTTTTGCTTAGAGAAGACTCCACCTAAAAACGGCCATCCAGTTAGAACCATATATTAAGCAACTCCTAACTAGTCAATAGCAAAACAACTCTTTGTCATTCGGAATCTTTAATATGAGTATAAGTTTTCAAATTACAAATATTTCACTATTGCTATTTAAATATTGAGATATTTTCATTATTTTTCAAACCAATTTACCATTCAAATTCTTTAATTGATTTCTCCCTAAGAAATTATTTTATGTCGAATGAAATATATTGTTTTACTGATTTTTTAAATCACTAATTGTAGCAATGTCAATATCGTAAAGACATCTTAAGCCAATGAGATGAGACTTTATCGGTTTTTAATAAAAGAAGGTAATTTTATTTTATCTACTTAAACTCATAATCTGACTAAATTATCTTATTTATCTAATTAATTTAACTGGTTAAATTATTTTGTGTACCTAATTAACTTACCTGGTTAAAAAACTGCCTGATTGTAGCATTTGTGATAAGGGAACCATTGTTGGAATGAAAATTTTGTACTTTACGTGTGGGGAGGGAAATACAGGGAAAAGAACTGTAGAATGGGAATTTCATAATAAATTAAAATCTTATGGCTTGAAACTAAAGTTAGTATTTAATGAATTGTGATTGTAATGGATACGCACTCAGTACTGTTTTATTGTGTGTGTGTGTGTTTGTGTGTGGATTTCGACATTTTAATATAGTAACTTTACTTTCATGTAAGAATTTTACTACATGGCAATTCATTTTTTTCAAGCATTCATGTTTAAAATTCATGAAAATATTGATATTTTGTTATTTATGTCTTTGGTTGGTAACATTTTAAATAAAATAATTTTTGAAAAATATAATAAAGTTTCTGTTATAAAATAAATATATAAAAATGTAATAAAGT
>JAPMOR010039662.1:870984-887889 GCA_026543865.1 Argiope aurantia | reverse complement strand
TAATAAAGTTTCTGTTATAAAATAAATATATAAAAATGTAATAAAGTTATAAGATATTGAACACCAATTTTAAGATAATGGCATTATAAATATCAAAATTATCAAAGTTTCAGAGATGTTCATTATACCTGTACAATGAAATAATCCGCATTTCTAAGTATATTAGCAAAAGAAAAAAAACAATTTATCTAGAATTCCAATGATAACTGTTAAATTAAAAATGAATAAATCTTCAAATTTAAAAAAAAAATCATGTTGCTATAAAAGTTAAATCATCTTTTGACATACGAGTTTGATATAGTATTAAAATGACTCAGTAAAAAATGTACTGATTTCAATATACTAGAATTTAAGGAGCAAAGTGTAGTAGAATATTCTTAATAAAATTATATCGATATAAATGTGAAACAAGTCAAACGTAAACAAAGAATGCAAGAGAATAATGTAATCACTTAAAAAATTCATCCTTTTGTAGTTTTTGAAAAATAATATATTGTTATTTTTCCACAGTCATTTGCATAAAATAACAACAAATTTGATTAGATTATTTAATCAAAATTGTATAATTCGTTTCTAGAATTATTTATTGATATTTTTCTTATCATTTATTTCATATTTTTTAAAATTCGCATCATGTCGAACATATAATTTCCATCTTGTTTTTCAATGTTACTTACAACATTGTATGACTAGAAAAATAAGTTATATTCAGAAACAAAAGTCTTACGAAAAAAAAAGGATTTTCAATTTTCCAACACATTTAAATATTCTAACTAAAAAGATCTTATATCTGTATCAATCGTCCATTATTTACTATTTTGAAAACGATTTCTAAATTTTTCAAGACGATGTTTGAAAAAAGGCGTATCATAAATTTTTAGTTTATTTGAAAGAATTAGAAGGAAAAAAATCTTTTTGTGCTTTAAAAGGCAATATATCCTTATTATTACCAAAGCAAAAATTTAAATAGTTTGCGAAAGATAAAATAAAAAATTATTAAAATTCTCCTTTTTACTTCCATACTAATGCAGAAATCGTAAAAAGAAAAATACATTTTCAACATATATTGAATAGAAGCATTGCTGTTAATTTTTTTGTAAAAATTACAAAGGAATTAGTTTGAAAAGATGATTAGGATGCATTTAGCAAAAGATTTTATTGTTTTTACAGCATTATCATTTGCAAAAGTTATATTATCGATTTATTTATCGTTACACATCAGCATCAGACAAATAAGTAAGCATGATGATAAAACATGAAATAAGTGATGGTCTACCGTTATTTATCTATAAGATCCTCATTTTATTAATACGCGATTGCAAATAAGCAAGGAATGATTTCTTTCCTTTAAATAGTAATATATTTTTAATCAATTCTTCTCAGCCAGTTTGTCCACAATAAAATTCCGCTGTGCAATATTTTTATTTATCTATAAACACTCATAATCTCTTCTTTTTGCTTTTTCTGGGCCTTTGAAATTTAAAATCATTCTTTAGTTTTCGATTTACTTTTATCTTTTTAGTGTTGGAAAGTGAGAGTACAGAATAACTAAGCTATACTTGGATTTCTCCTGTATCTTATTTTAATTTATTTTCTTATTAACTAATTTTTATAATATTATACGAAGATCTCGTATACATGAATGGGTTAATATAAAATAAATAGTTTCATACCACGACGGTAAGAAACAGAGCGCGACATCTCGAAAAAGACTACACTACATCGGTGTTTCTAAATGATATTTTACATTAAAACCATATTTTTATAGTTCTTTCTGCATCTATTTTTGTTAAAAAAAATCGTTTTTGACCTCCATTGTGCATGTATGTGTTACTAAAATATATGGATAAAGCATTAATAAGCAAGAAATTATTTATATTGCTTATGCGTTGCAAATTAAGACGGATTTCTCATCCTAATTTTACCGAAGTTGACTTAATTCATATTCGTAACGATAAAATACGTAATCGATTGGCTAATTTCTTCCAGATGTGCTCATGTGTTGAAATGTACATAAACTTAAAAGGGTTTGAAAACAATATATTATTTTTTATAATTTATTAGCACAATCATTAGTTAATTAATCATTTTGCTTTAATTTTAAAAAAGAATACTTAACGTTCAGTCATTGGAAAGGAAAAGAATTGAAGAAAAGAATTGATTTCATCATTTCCTAATATTTATATCAATAATTTATATTACTCCCACTATTTTTAAGAGGACTAATTATTTTTTAAAAAACTATTCAACTGTTTTGTATTATTTATAAATTAATGACATTGAACAAAGTGTACATACTTGTATGTACAGTATTTAAAACCTTATACCATTGCTCATGAGATTTAACTTGAGATTCATGTTAAAAGAAAATTAAAAATTTCGAAAACAAAATTTGAAAAGGAATAGTGAAAAGGAAATAATTTCATTAAATTTATATGCAACATGAAGTAATGAACAATTTTAACAATTTATAATTTGCTTTCCTGTGGAATTATTATCACCTTAGGGAAGAGTGTTTTGCAGATATTTCTAACGGGTTCCAAAAAGATGCTTGTTCAGTGATCCCCTGCATGCGATCACTTGGCGAAAAAAATAATTATGGCTTCCCGAAGAAGGAGGAACTCTGACGGTGTGTCAGTTAGGAGCTAAGATACAGGATTCTTCTAGAATTTTCTGTCACAGGACATATAAATGTGAAGGCTTTCATACAAGATATTGACTAGTGACTTGTTTCTTTAGAGTAAATATAAAAGAAAGAGAGTTCTTTTGGTTGTTTTATTTACTTCTGTTTTCTGTCTGATTGCTCCGTGAGTTCTTTCACTTCGTTTTGCCACCTGTGTTTCGTGATTTTCTTGTGGTACAAAGAATTTGAATTTTGCATACGCCTTAGAAATAATTTCTTTAGTTTTACGTCTAAATTTAAATATGTTAGCAGTTAAAACTTTTCATATTCTTAATTAACTTTTTTTTGCATATTAAAAATTTCTTTGTAATGATAAGTATATATTTAAAAATGGGTAACATATCTTTTATTTTCATGAAAAAATACTTTATGTTAATTAATTTTTAAGTTATGAATAAAAATACAAAATTTCATTTTAATATTACAATGTCAAAAATTAGTTAGCTCATGATTTTTTGAAAAGAAACCATTCAGTGAAAATAGCCTTAAAATTCTGAATAATCTCTCAAGCATCCTTTCTTACCATTTATAATTCTTTTTAAAATGTCTTCACACAGTTTCTCATACTGAATTTCGAAAAACTTATTTTTATTTCAGTTTTTTTAGTTCAAACTATATTTAATTCAAAATATATATTTCTATGGAATGTAAAATAAAATAATATAAAAGATGAGATATTACTTTATTTTGACATCGTTCATTGTACAATAATATAAAAGGTATCATTCGAAAGGAATTAATGTACTCTTAAAGAATTTTTTTTAAAATTAAATTTTTATAAGGAGGCGTCTATAAATTGAAATAAGAAGAAACATCAGCATTTCCAACGGCAGCACACAATTTTCATCCTGAAATTTCTGAACAACATCAGAGGTTACTTCTGAAAACCAAACATCATTAGTCTATTTTTGAAAAAATAAACAAATATATTGAAATAATCTAAAATTTAAAAAGCAATTTCATGAAAAATGCAGATAGATCCCGCCTTTAGTTAACCGTTCTATGTTGAGTTTATGATAATCAAACGTTTAAAACCATCTAATATTGAATTAGTCTTTTGCATATAATTTTCTTTATCTATGCCACCCTATGCACACCAGAGCAAAACTGTATAACATTAAACAAAACAAAACAAAAAATTTAAATGAAAACAATAAGAAAAAATTAGATGTAGTAGCATTGTTTATTTGAACATTTATTGGGCACCTATGTTTTCATTCATGCTTTTGCCATTAACGAGCTGGATAAAAAAACTGTGTTATTATCGTTCGTTTCGTGAATTTATTTTCCTGATTTCCATAAACATTGTTAAAAAATAAAAGCAAATGTCTTAATGAAATAGATTTTTTCGCAATCTTATTAAATTGAGTTTTTAGAATTTAGTGCTGTAGTTTTAAGTGAAGTAATTACTCCAAACATTAAAAACAATTTATATTCGTTCGATTTTTATTTTTAATTGCTTAGGATAATTTGAATAGAAATTTCTTAATGTAGTTATTCACTTCATAACATAAAAAATTATTAGAAGACGTATATTTTATTTTAAAAATGTTTTTTGATTTTAATTCAAAAATGAAAAATACGAAGAAACAATTTTAAAAGGTAATTAGTTTTCTTTTAATAACATATTATTTGAGAATAAAAAAATAAGCAATGATCTGTAACATTTTTCAATCTTATGGAATGTTTATAATATTAAAAAAAAATTTTGCTTTAAATTTTAATAAAACAGCATTTCAGAAAAATAATGGAAAAATGGGCATTAGTATTACTATTAGATACAATTTTAACGTTTAAAAACAATATTTTTTTATATAGGTAAAGTTTTATATTAAAATATAGAGGTGAAATATCTGATAATTTCTATATTGCACTAATTTTGAATAAAATTCCTAAAATCTATTACATAGTATATTTAAAATGCCTTTTTTTTCTACAAACAGAAATTCTTATAAATTTACCAAAAGAAATTAATCTATACTATAATAAAGCTCAATGCGTGTGCGGGTATGTGCGTGGTGTGTGTATTCCGTTTGACCAACAGCTACCAGATTTGGCATATGTATACCTTGTATATCGGGACTGTGCCGTTTGGAGCTATTTTTTTTTAAATTTTAATTATAATTTTAATAAATTAAAAATTAAGCAACATTTTGATGTGTTTTCGCTATAATTTCCAAAAATATTACAGTACAAAATTGATTTTTATATCATATTGAAGTTAAAAAAACAATCTTTTCAATGATTCTAATGCTTTAACATATAAATTAAATTTCTATTTTTAATTATTTTTAAAAAAATACTTTAACCATATTTTTTATCATCTATTTTACACAAAATAAAAATGAAATTTAAGCTGCACGAGCACATTACGCACGCACTGTAAAAAATTAGCTCAACGTGTTGCCATCAAATTAACAAAAGCTAAAATTATAAAATAAGTTAAATATTGCTGCAAATGAAACCTAGAAAAGTTTAATTTTCAGCAAGTGTCTATATGAAATAGAATAAATCTAAAATGTGATGTCTTTTTTTAAAAGAAATGAATGAGGGGAAAAGTTTTATGAGTCTCTTAAAATAGCTCTATAATTAATTCAGTCTTATTTAAAGTATGCATAATACAGTTTATCAACTCTGATCTCTCAGCCGAAGCTAATAAGAAAGGAACCATTATCATGAAATTCTTTTCTCTCACCAATATAAAATTTGTATATTTTTCCTATTTTTTCATGCTTTACCCATTTTTTTTAATTTTTTTCTTCCTTTTCTCATACTAAAAATAAATTTAAAAAAGCATTCTGAATTTTTTGGCAACATATCAGTAGATAATTTGAGATAAAGTGAATGAAATGAACATTTATCTAAAAAACTTATTTTGAACCAAATCGTTGATTCTTTAATGTGCAAATAACTGGACCTAAAATGTTTAACTGTTTCATAAATTTGGAACTGATCTTAAGAAAAATGAATAATTTATATTTATATCTAAATCTATATTTATAATAAAGATGAATGTATGCGTCTATGTTGGCACCTTACAGGCCAGACCGTTCGACCTATAGTTACCAAATTTAGCAAATGCATACCTCTGAAGTCAGAAATATGTACTTCGGAGAGATTTTTTTTGAATATTTAATTAGTATTTTAATTAAATAAAAATGAAATGAAATTTCTATGTTTTACCGCTATAACTTTCGAAAATATTATCGCACAAAAACAATTTTTACATCAAATTAATGGTCAAAAATTATCTTTTTAATGATATCAAAGTTTTAACCTATAAATTATATTCTTATTTTTTTAACGCGCGCATTGGAAAAAAATTTACTTTTATCAACGACATCACATTGTCAAAAGTTTAAATAAAAAATAATAAGTGAAATATTATTGCAAATCTGGAAAAGTGCAATTTTCAGCACGTGTTTGTATGAAATGAAATAAATTAGAAATATAATATTTTCTAAAAAATACATACAAGTCAAACTTTTTTATGATTTTTTTACAATATCTACATTCTTAATTCAATAAATCAGCTATATTTAAGGCACATGTGATTTAATATATATCCATTCAATTCAGGCGCAATGGCTAATTTGAAATTTTTTAATACTAAAAATACATGTGTTAAAATGGTCTAAATGAAGTAAATAATTATATTATATGTAACTTATTCAATAAATATTATATAATTAATTGCTTACATATTAATAATTTGAATATAGCAATAAAAACAGGCGATTTTGCATCACTTCATCGATCGTGTCCTTATTAGCGTCCAGGATTTCTCAAGAGTGATTAGCCTATGATTATGAAAATGCTGATAGTTCTAAGGTATTCTATCCAAAACTTCATAAATCAATGAGATTTGATAGAAGAAGAGAGAAAAGTTCACTTATTTATTTAAAAGTTGGAGTATCAAGAATATTGCGCAGAATATGATTCCTTAGGATCAAATGACTGTATAAAATTTAGATTTCATAATTTTTGAAGACTTATAGATCGAATTATATTTAATAGACCGAAAAAAATATTATAATTCACATCAGTTTCGTCCTTTTGAAAATAACACTAAAAACTGAATTTTATGATGCATCTGAGAAAATTTTGTTGAACAATTTTCGAGATATTACATAAATTATGAAATTTATTTTGCAGTATACATAAGATTTAAATGCTAAATGACTCTACTATCAGCATTCATATTTAAAAAAAATGTTTGATTTCAGTAAAAATAAAGTTTGTTTGCAGTTTAATCATTTCCACTTTAATTTAAAGTTGAAATTTTATGGGAGTTGATAGAAATTTAGAGAGACACATAGTACATTATGGATTAAAGCATTTATAATATTATGGTTGAATTAAATGGTTTCGGGGTTAAAACATTTTGATGAAGAAGCTATTAAAAGACATGTTACATAAAATATTTAATTGAAAATTTTAAAGAGCATTAAGACTGGCGAACCGGCTGGTCGCCATAGGAGGCTAGTAATAAATAATATTAAAATAATAAATTTTAATAATTTTGAAGGAAATAAATTTTAAAGGAAACTTCTTTCTAAAAGAAGATTTTATTAGACAATGTATGAGCACGTACTTATAATACATGTCAAGTCTCCATATGGATTGAAAGAATGTCCCTAGTATAAAATGGCCCAATATTTATGCCATTCTGTATCTATTAAAACCTATTAAACTGTCACGGCTTTGCTTTCAAACATATCATTCTCAAGACCATATACTCAATCTGCATTAAATATTTGCTTCATATAAAGTTACTCCTATAACGGATTTAACATGTAAAACTTCTCAAATTTTCTCCAAAATTCCTAATAGCTTCCTAATTATGAACGTTTTGCCTTAATTAACTTAAACCGTATTGCTATATTAGGTAGACTCCTTACAGAAGGATTATCTACTGCAATGTTTCTCATGGCATGAGGGGGAAATTTTCCGCAGTTTCTCTAAACATAAAACGTAGATCTCAAAACCGCCTCTTCTTCAGACGTATATACATATATGTGTAGTTAAATACATCCTTTACAATTTTTAAAAGTAAGTTATATAGAGAGAAACAAGTAGACATTTTTGTACATTGTATACGATTTTTGTATTTGCAAGACAGAATTCCATTGCAACTATAAAAGACAAATCTGTCATTTCCATACTATAGATGTATTTTTATCAGTGAATTAAATGCAGAAAAGGATTCACCAGATAAAACGTCTAATGAGATTTAATGGAAATGAAATTCCCAACAGCACAGCAGTGTAAATGTTAATATAACAAATAGATATCAAAACTACATCTCCTTTGAAAGTTATACAATATCCATACACATTTATGGTGTTAAAAACGTCATTTACAAATTTGAAGAGTAATTATACATACTTATACATACAGAAACAAGCTTTACAAGGCAAAATTTCATTGCAAATACAGAGTGTATGCGCTACTGAGGTCTTTTAATCCTTGAGTTAATTACAGAAACGGATTCACTAGATGAAACATCTTACGAGATTTTTTAAAGTAATATTCCTAGCAGTATAGTAGTATGAATGATAACATAAAAAATAGATTTCGAAATACCTCGCTTTCAAAAGTTATACTATACTCATACACATATATATCATATATATTGTTATAAACATAGTTCGAAATTTTTAAGAGTAGGTTATGCAAGCAGAAACAAGTCTTGCGAGACAAAATGTCATTGCAAATACAATAGGCAAGCGCAACAGAGGAGTTTTTATCAATGAGTTAATTAAAGAAAAGAACTCTCCAGATAATACACTTAACGAGATTTCATGGAATACAAATTCTCAGCAGTAAAGATGTGTGAATATAAACATAGCAAGTTGATCTCAAAACTACCTCCCCTTTGTATTGTGTATATTGGAATGTACATATATAGACATGTATATTATTATTGTTTTTAAGAGTAAATTACATATGTAAAAACAAGTCTTACAATACAAAATGTTCTTACAATTACAAAATGTAAAGCAATATAGATATCTTTTTATTAGTGAATTAATAGCATTAAAAGATTCACCAGATAAAACGTCTGATGAGATTTTTCCCAACAGCACAGTAATATAAATGGTAGCACAAGTAGATCTCAAAAACGTACATAGGAACAAGTCTTACACATCTTGCACATCCCATTACAAGTCTTGCAAATACAAAAGTCAAGCGTTACAGAGGCTTTTTTTATAAGTGAATTAACAAAAAAAGGGCTTCACCAGATAAAACGTCTAACGAGATTCAAGGGAATACATATTCCTAGCAGTGCAGTATTTTGAATGTCAACATAACAAGTAGATCTCAAGCCACCTCTCCTTTGAAAGTTATACAATATCCATTCATATATACGTGTTAAAAACATCCTTTATATTTTTTAAGAGTAATACATACAGAAACAAGTTTTACAAGACAAAAGGCAAGCGCTACAGAAATTTTTTTTTTATCAGTGGATTAATTATAGAAAAAGATTCACATATAAAGGGCTTAACGAGGTCCAACGAAATGCAAATTTTCAACAGCACAGTAGTATGAATGGTAACATAGCGAGTAGATCTGAAAAGCACCTCTCTTTTGAAAGTTATACAATACTCATACGCATATATATAGTGACGAACGCTTGATGAGGCGAGCGCCATCTGCTGGCCAACAGGTGTTGATGCTTGTTAGACGGAGCACAGACGAGACGGGTCTCTGAACGAAAGACGCGACGGAACATGTGAATTAATCCTGTGACGTATTCGACGAAATCTATTTAATGTTCATTTCTTTTATGTTAATGTAATTGTCCGTCCTAAATGTAATTAAATGTGCGTGATTCTAAATAGTAGTGATTCCTGAGTCCTACAAATATGGGGGTTCGGCCCGGATTTTAATGAAGACCGGTACATAGACGAAAGAAGAGCTAAACAGGAGTGAAAATTGATGTTCTACAATAAACCTCTTGGATACCAACTCCTTTTGGACTGACGCAGTGTGGATCGACGTTGAAGAAATTATGAGTACAATTTTGATTTATTCTCAAGTATGGCATTTCTTAACCGAGCACGAAAGAGCGACTTACTAACTTTAGTAGACGAATTAGAACTAACGGCACCACAGGATGCCAAAGTGCGACAGTTAGTTGCAATGATAACAGAGTCGAAAGACTATGACGAAGAGTTCGTAAAAAACTTACTTTTAACTATCACTCAGGAGCGCGAAAGGTTAGATGCTGAAAAAGCCGAAGCCGTAAAGGCCAAAGCCGAAGCCGAAAAGGTCAAAGCTGAAGCCGAAAAAAATGAGCGTGAATATACTTTGAAAAAGTTAGAACTTGAGTTTAAAAGTAGAGAAAATACTTTAATTGTATCAGATATGTCTAACACTGATATATTAAAATTGCTGAAGAATTATGATAATAGCGGAGACATAAGTGTTTACCTTTCGTTATTTGAGAAACAAATAAGTAGGGCTAACATTGCAAAAGAAAATTGGATTTCTTATTTACTCGGGTTATTACAATTAGATATAGTCAATTTAATTGCTCGTGAACCTGATCCATCAGCTAATGACTATGATTACATAAAAAAACTGTTGCTTAAAAGATTTAAATTAACTTCCGAACAACTCAGGCAGAAGTTCTTTACTCACAAACGAGATTCTTCTTCTTCATGGCGGGATTTCGGTTTTGAACTGAATAACTTTTTTGAGGAATGGATAAATTGTTTAGAAATAACCGATTTTGAAGATTTAAAGCAGCTAATGGTCGTTGACCAGTTAAAGAGTAAAATACCAATTGACATACGCGATCATTTTCTCGACGATCTGCCCAAAATAAAGAAAGTAGAAGATTTGGTTAATAAACTGGACGAATATGAAGCTGCACGAAGTCACCTTAAAAAGGAAACAAACAGAAATTGGCGTGTTTCTGAAAATAGAAGTAAATTTGATATCGCGAAAGAAGCTAAAAATTCACCATTGCCGTTCGTTCGTGTTCAAAAGAATTATGCTGATGATAATTACTATAACAAGAGTAATAATAAATGTTTTAATTGCAATGTGGCTGGCCATAAATCAATTAATTGCAAGTTTAAAAACAAAGGATTGAAATGTTTCCAATGTGGAAGCTTTGGCCACAAAGCCAGTATCTGCCCGCAAATAGGTTTTAAAGTGTCTCTCTCTAATAAAGTGTATATTCGTAACTCTCCAAAAACTGTAAATAAGCTTAGTAAAAATGTTGAAATAAATGGTGTAAATTGTGATGCATTAATTGATACTGAAAGTGATAGTACTATGATTAATTATGATTTTTATTTGAAAATTGGTAAACCTAATTTAAAGACTGATAATGTGAAATTAGTTGTATAAGTGGAGATAGCATTACTCCTCTAGGTTTTTTTGATTGTGATATATTAATTAATGAATATGTAATATCAACTAATGTGTATGTGTTAGAAATAATGCCGAACGAAATAATCATCGGCATGGTCTTATTAAATAATCTAAGATTTTCCTTCCAAGAAAAACAAATTACCATTCATGGGAAAAAAGCTCAAATAAATTACACCCGGCTGGTGAGAAACGAGGTCACGGTCGTATCACTACGTTCCTTGGAGCTGAAAAGAGACAGACAGGCACCTATTTTTGCTGAGACTTACAATAAAATAAATACACATCCTCTCCCATACTTCATTCATCTAGCGGATTCGATAAACTATGATGAAATCGACATGAGTCATGTAAAAAAACCTTGAGACAGGAAATAAATCGTCTTTTAAATAGGTATTCGCCAAACAAAACAAAAAGTACGGAGTTACAAATGAAAATAATACTGAGCGATGATATTCCGATTAGTCATAACTCTCGAAGGCTGCCTTTTAAAGAACAAAAATTCGTTGAAACTCAGATTGATAAATGGATACAGGAAGAGATAATAAAACCCAGTTCTTCAAATTTCTCTTCACCTGTGGTTTTATGCAAGAAGAAGGATAACAGTTATAGGTTATACATTGATTTTCGTAAGTTAAATAAAAAGATGATTAAAGATCGGTACCCTTTACCCCTCATAGAAGATTTGCTTGACAAACTTGAGCAATCAAAAATATTTACTACTTTGGACTTGAAAAACGGATTTTTTCATGTAGACGTAGAGAAAGATAGCACAAAATTTACGTCTTTTGTAACACATCATGGCCAGTGACAATTTCTTAAAGTACCATTTGGACTTTCCAATAGTCGGTGTGTATTTCAGCGTTACATTAATGTGATATTCAGGAATTTGATGCTAGACGGAACTGTACTGATTTGTATGGACGACATTATTATACCATCCAAAACCGAGGAAGGAGGGCTAGAAAAATTACAACGTGTTCTACAGGTTGCATCAGAGTACGGTTCGGTGTTTAATTTTAAGAAGTGTCAGTTTTTAAAACCACAAATAGAATTTTTAGGCTATAGAATCCAAAACGGAACTATACAGCCTTCTGTATCTAAAACGGTAGCTGTACAAAAATTTCCACAACCACAAACTTTTAAACAAGTACAAAGCTTTTTAGGCCTTACTAGCTATTTCCGGAAATTTATACCCCACTATTCAAAAATCGCAAAACCGCTTAGTGATCTACTAAGAAAAGACATTGCATTTAAGTTTGAATCTGAAAGGAAGCTTTTCAAAAACTTAAAGATATTTTAACTCAGGAGCCAATTTTGCATCTCTATCAACAGGGATCAGTTTTAGAACTCCATACAGATGCTAGCAGTCAGGGATTCGGAGCAGTGCTGCTGCAACAGGGAACCGACAATAAGTTTTATCCTATTCATTATTTTAGTCGAAAAACATCTCCACAACAAGAAAAATATAGCAGTTATGAATTAGAAGTTTTGACTGTAATCGAAGCGTTGAAAAAATTTAGACATTACTTACTGGGTTGTAAGTTTAAAATTGTGACTGATTGTTCCGCTTTTCAACAAACTATGAGTAAAAGAGATCTTACACCAAAAGTTGCAAGATGGGCTTTACAGTTAGAGGAATTTGATTACCAAATTGTTCACAGATCGGGAAAACAAGTGGCACACGTAGATTCTCTTAGTCGAAACGCAGTACTTGTTGTTACTCGTTCATAAAGTGAAGTGACCACTAAAATAGCCAATGCTCAAAATCAGGACGAATTTCTTAAGAAATTAAAAACTTTGATAGATAAGAAAGAAGACGGTGAACACATTGTGAGAAATGGAGTTTTATACAAATACGATAATGTTAGAGAATTGCTCATAGTCCCAGAAGTATTACAAATAGATATTATTCGAGAAATTCACAATAAAGGACATTACGCTGTGGCTAAGACGGAAGAAATTTTAAAGCAAGAATTTTACATACCAAAGTTGAGGTCAAAAATAGAAAGTGTGGTTGCCAATTGCGTGGAGTGTATTCTGTGCAATAAGAAACGTGGGAAAGGTGAAGGTTTCCTTAACCCCATCCCAAAAGAAAATTTGCCTTTAAGTATATATCACATCGATTTCATTGGCCCTATGCCTTCTACAAATAAGAAGTACCAGCATATTTTTTTCAATAGTCGACGCTTTTACAAAATTTGTCTGGTTGTATCCGGTTAAATCAACATCTACTCAGGATGCAATAACTAAACTTAAGCTTCAACAATCTGCTTTTGGAAATCCAACGAGAATAATAACAGACTGAGGTTCAGCTTTTACCTCAAAAGAATTTGAAACATATTGTCAGGATGAAAATATTGAACATTTCAAAATTAGCACTGGAATTCCTCGCGGAAATGGGCAAATTGAAAAAATGCATAAAATTTTAATACCCATTCTATCAAAACTCTCGATAACAGACCCTACCAAATGGTATAAACATGTTGCATCAGTGCATAAAATAATCAATAGTACCGTTTCGAGAAGTACAAAGCTTACCCCGTTTGAGCTTTTAACTGGAGTAAAATTAAAAGATACAATTGATTTACGTTTAAAGGAAATATTGGAAGAAGAATACACAAAAGCAATGATGGAAGATCGAAATAATATGAGAGAAGAAGCAAGGGAAAACATTTTGAAGATGCAAGAAGAGAATCGCAAAAGTTTCAACAAACGTAGAAAAGTGGTGCGCATCTACAAACTTGGTGAATTAGTGGCCATACAACGGACGCAGTTTGGAACTGGACTCAAACTAAGACCAAAGTTTCATGGACCGTATCGGATTGTTAAGGTTAAACTTAAGGATCGCTATGAAGTGGAAAAAGTTGGATGTCATGACGGACCAAATACAACTTCCACAGCAGCTGATTTCATGAAAGCATGGTTTTCAGACTTAAAAAAAAATGTTTATTGGTTTATCCAGATACTGTTTTCTTTTTTTTTTAATTCTTTCAGATTTTTCTACTTTGATTTAACTTTCGAGGACGAAAGAGACGTCAGGATCGCCAAATATAGTGACGAACGCCTGATGAGACGAGCGCCATCTGCTGGCCATCATGTGTTGATGCTTGTTAGACGGAGCACAGACGAGACGGGTCTGAACGAAAGTCAGGATGTGTGAGACCAGACGGGTCTCTGAACGAAAGACGCGACGGAACATGTGAATTAATCCTGCGACGTATTTGGCGAAATCTATTTAATGTTCATTTCTTTTATGTTAATGTAATTGGCCGTCCTAAATGTAATTAAATGTGCGTGGTTCTAAATAGTAGTGATTCCTGAGTCCTACAAATACATTATTGAAAACATTGTTTACAATTACTGTTTTCTATTTAATGATTCGTTATTTGCTTTTATTGTTAATGGTTGTAAATGCTTATTCTTTTACTATGCGTTTCGTCACGGTTTTTATCTTTGTGATTGTAATTCTTGTTTTCAAAAATATTCATGGAATAAATTACCATGTTTCATTGTACAACGTTTAGAGCTTAATCTACTATAAGCCTATCAGAAAATTTCTTTAACAATATGTATTAAATAGCAATTATGTAACAATTTGGGAACAATAAAAATACTGCTTGCATATATCATTTGATTATAATTAGAATCTATAATTAGGAATTATGAATTAATTAAGAATTTGGAGATGTTCGTACATAAACCAATTGTACAAAACTTAGCAACATAATGTCAAGCGTCTCCTGAATATGCATAATATGAGGATAAAATGCTTTTATTTAAGAAAAGGTAACTGCTAAATATATTCAGATAAACTGATAAGAAACACAATATTGCTTAAGTATACAAAAATAGATGGATATTTGCTGTCGAATATAGCTGAAAAATCCGAAATCGAACAAGGTGAAATCTTGTGACACACTTGATTCGAATAGGATGTCACATACATTTTTAAAATTCAGATTGCTGTGTACAAATATAAATATTTCAATAATGTTTCTTATACCCCTGAATTTCTACAGTGTTCTTAAGCATTTTATTTTAAAACAAATAATTTTAATAATATTTGTTTCATAATAAATCAAAATAATATTAATAAGCTTGCGAAAAAATGCATTTAATATTTTCATAATGTAAGTCAAAATAATTGAAAAAGATGTAAGGATTGATACATTTAAACGAGAAAAAAATATTTTTATTCAGTTATCGAGAATTATCACCATAAGAAAAAATAAACTTTATTTTATTGAGATAGTTATTTGAGATATTTATTATAGATTCATATTAAACTCCAAAAAGGCATTCTTTTCTGAAAGAATTAAAAATAGTTTTTTAGAACATAGGAAACATTTTCAAGAAATAAATTAAGCGGTTTACACATTCCTCTGATATTAAATAGCTTTAAAAATTGTATTCACAGAAAAACTCATCAAGTAATATATAAAGACAGGAATTTCGTTCTTTTTAAATAAAGAATCAATAAAGGTTTTTAATAAATAATCAAGACTTAAGGTTAAAAAAAAATCTTAGTTATATTAAAGCCTAGAAAAGTAAATAACAGCCTTCCTTTTTCTTTATATTTTTGTGCTAGGTGCATTATTTTCAAGAACTGAAAAATGGCTCGGTATTAAATTATTAAAGTATGCCGTGTCATATTACCAGAAATGATGTTACAAAGAATTTTCCTGGAGTCCCGGAATAAAAAGAATTACAATTTAAGAGAATTTCTCTCTTTTTTTGAGGAATATTATACACGCTTCCTCTAATTATTCTAGATAATGAGTGTTATTTTTTTTAACAGAATAAATTCCGTTCATTATATATTTCATTTATTCACTTCGAAATAAATTTTTGAACATAGAATTCATATTAAACTCCAAAAAGGCTAAAATGAAACACAAATATATGGGTAATAAATATCATTCTCCAACTCTCTTTCCTCCCTTTTTAATTAAAAAGACGATTATATATATCATAATAATTGAGAAATAGGAAACAGCTGCTTTTAAATTTACTTCTGATTTTTTAAATTACCAAATTAAATGAAAAATACATCATTTTAAATTAATAAATTTAGCAAATTAAATACATTTCATTGTACTGTTATGAAAAATCAGCCTGATGGGTATACGATGAAAAACACATGCTAACTCAGAACAAAAATACAGAGTAGCAAAACACAACCGAAGTGTATACTAGAGAACAGAGTAGGAACACACAAGCAGCAAATCATTCATAAATGAATTGGAAGTTTTTCGTGAAACGATGAATATTGATTTAGTACGAATCTCAGAAATAATGCCTCTTATTTTGATTGGTTAAGAAGAAGAAGAAATTGTAAGTGGTCACCTTTTTCTGCAATTAGAATACATGTTGAAGAAAAAGATTACTCTACATTGAACAAATAACTCAAGAAAATTGTTCTCGAAAAATTTTGTATTATCAATATTAATATTTAGGAAAGAAAATTCCATTAATGATTTTAAAAAATATTGAAGCTCTCTTGATTGATAATATCACTGCAAATATGGAGCATCTAAGGTATCAATTTCATTGTTTAAAAATGCTAAAAATTACCAAAACTAGAACCTGTTTGTTTGTTTAACTTAACTCAATTTCCTTTAAAGAAGGTTATAGTCGCCTTCTGTGATTCAACTTTTGGACCTACTTCCATTAGTGTTACAGTATACAAATATTGAAGAAGTTCCAAAGGTTTACGAGTTGTTGAGTACAATAAAATAACTAGTAGCACAGGAATAAACCGATAAGTTGAACACGGACTATATATATATATATATATATATATATATATATATATATATATATTATGTCTT
>JAPMOR010039662.1:845835-870884 GCA_026543865.1 Argiope aurantia | reverse complement strand
AAAAAAAAAAAAAAAACTCTTGCTAAATTCATAATGAAATTTTTTGCTTCCACATAATCTCACCATACTATGAATTATTATAATTACTATAATTATTAAATTATTTGCAACAATTATTGATACAGGGTGATTCAAAAGTTGTTAAAATTTGAAGATTCTATAATTCACTGTATAATATAGATATTGAGGTGGTAAAAACTGACACACATGCTTTATATCACATGGGTTTTTTTCTAAAACTAAAAAAAAGTGTAAAATATTCGGCCAACAAATTGCTCTTCAAATGATAACAAAATCAATAATTAGCATAGCAATAGATTTTTAGCAGATACTATATTCGTTATAAAAAATGCTCAATATGTCGACTGTCATTCGCCAACAATACTTTTAGTCGTGGAACAATGTTGTGAACAACACTGTACAGTACATTTGTTGGTGTAGTGAAAAATTATCAGCGGATGTTGTCTTTTAGCATCCCTAAAATTGTCGGACGATCGCGGCATGCTTGCGATTTCAGGTAACCTCACAACCAACGTCATGCAATGGGATTTTCAAGACAATTCTAGGAATTTCGGTAACCCAAATTCTTTAGTTGCGGGAGTTGACAGATCCTCGGAGTGTGAAATTGGCTTCGTCGATCCATAACACATTAGACAAATAATTGTCATCTCCTCCCATTTTTGGCACTATTTCTTTTGTTTCACTAAAACCCCGTGTCATTTTCAAGCATGTGTGTCACTCTTTACCTTTCCACCTACATTATTCCATGAATTATTTAATTTTCAAATATTTGCACCGGATTTTTGAATCACCCGGTTATATCAAAA
Source organism: Argiope aurantia (assembly GCA_026543865.1). Taxonomy (NCBI): domain Eukaryota; kingdom Metazoa; phylum Arthropoda; class Arachnida; order Araneae; family Araneidae; genus Argiope; species Argiope aurantia. The sequence goes on along the minus strand of JAPMOR010039662.1, from coordinate 870,057 downwards.
CATTTTTTTGAAATAGTATAATGCTTCAAATACTTGGAGAATGATTGTAAGGCAATTGTTCTATCAACTCTATGGAAAAAAATGGCACACACCCAAGAAATTCATTTTTGTGCAATTCCTCCGAAATAATCAATGTCTGATAAGCAAGATGGTTCAAAACGCTCGACAAACTGACTTAAGAGCAAAGAGAATCCTCAAAGAAACATAATTTATTCTGGAAAAAGTAAACTACATTGATCGTATAAATTTGCAGTGTAGCCAATTAGCAACGTAACTTTCTCTTACAACTAATGCAAATTGAAAAACTTAAAACCTGATCGTTTTAACAGAGACGAGAGGAGATAAAATTGTTTTTACACTCGCACGCTGTGGCAAAAAAAAAATTGCAAAATTCATTACAAAAGTTAATTAGAACATTTCTGATTTCAAACATCGAGATGGTCTCTTAAAATAAGATTGTTGGATTAAAACATCTTTCACAGTTTGAAAAAGAAGCATAATTTAACTTCTACAACATCAAAAAATGCAAGAATAAAGATAAAAAAATTTATTTTCTATAAAGATAAAATATATAACATTTTAAATATTGAATAATATTTGCAATCTTTTTAAAGTAGGTGACTACATTAAAAAGCCGATTTTATGGCTTTATGTAACTGCTTCAATTTACTTTCATGCAATGTTTGGGAAATGACACAGTATTTTAATTTTGCATTTAAATACGTTTAAATGGTATATTTCATCTATTTTCTAGAATTCTAATCTTTGATAGAATTTTCTTACAAAAAGTCTCATAAATTAAAATTCAAATCCCTTTTGTGTTCATATTTGTATAATAATTTCTCACTATGTTAGAATTACTGTATAGTAATTTTAATGTTTTACAATTCGAAAAAAATTGAAAATTTCATATAATGCATCAATTAAAATTCAATTTTTAAATAATAGACAAGAAATGCATTTTATAATATAATATAATATATATTCTTAATTAATATAAGTTCTTTGTCATTTAACTGGTATATTTTAGTTTGATTTTGCCTCCCCTCCACTCTTATTTTGCTTTTTTCTCTTTTAACAGCAAGTTAAAAAAATTCTGAATGAGAAACTATTGAAATTCTTATTTCTTCTGATGGACCGTTAACAACGTCACATTTTGGCCATGAATATATCCTTTACAGAACTGATAATTTTGTTCTATATCAATGATGGTTTGCTCTAGATCAATGAAGTTCTAGATCAATTTGGTATATCAGTGATGAGTTTTTCGTTAATTGTTCCATAAAAGAAGAAGTTCCCTATGAAATTATATTTTTTTCATCAAAAAAAAATGTATGTAAATCTGAACATACTGTGAAATGTCCTCATAAAAACGATCGAGTTTTTATTTATTTGTAATATGAAATAAATAAAATCTTGCTGTATTCGTGTTCATCTCCATTAAATAAAAAAACACTGCTTGCCAATTTTAGAATGAATTCCCTTTCGTTGCAACGGTTATTTTTTAAAATCACATGATGAGCCAGTAAAAGTATTCATGCTTCACTCCGGAAAAATTTTAACTAAAAAGTACAAATTAAGGAAAAAAATTAATTCCTTCACTTTTTTTTCTAAATATACTCAGTTTTAATTAATTTTTGAAACATTTTTGTTGCAGGTTTTGACATATTTGGCCATTCCATATATGCAGAGAAAATTTGATTTAAAGAGAAGTAAATGCGATAAAATGAACATCCAGTAATTGGTTTAAAGTGTTCTGAATTTCCCAGTGAATCTTTTCAATATTATGAATGCATTTTTGTATTTATTTATGCTGAAAACTCTTAAAATTCTTTTAAAAAGACAAGCACACAGATTTTTAAAGATGCTGAAGTTTATGGTACTTTCAGCACATTCATTTTATTCTCTAAAAGGAAGAAGAAAGCATCATTTTTCCCCCTCACTTTATAAAATCTTTCATGCAAGCTTTTGCACTTTATTTTTCATTTACTTTGATCGAATTATCAAATTAGATTATCCTTCCTAAAGTTTCTATCAAATTTTTGGATCTATTGACTGATTTAACACTAGAAAGTAGAAGTAATAGAATAATAAAGTAACAAATTGATTTTCTTTGAGAAGAAATGAAATGAAAGAATTGTTTAATACCATGTGTTCGTTATTTCAATTTATATTTAGTTAAATTATGCATATTTGTATATGTTGTTCAGAATTTCATCTAATTTTTAGAAATGTTTCGTCTTTCTAGAGTTGATTCTATAAGCAATAAAATGATATCCTTTTTTATACCCATAGAATAGAAAAATTAGTCTATGGAAATCGGGTATTCTGAAGTAAATTTTCAAGCCTAAGTTATAATATTTTTTAGTACAATATTTTTTTCAATTCAAAATCATATGTATATTTTATTAAGAAAATTTAAAATATTTTATATCTTTATCAAATGCTTAGAATTAACCGTCCATTTGGACCTCTGCGTATTTAAAATAAACAGAGTACTAATGGACATAACATTAAATTATGGATAAAATATTTAATATCATTAATGAACTTGTTTCTTTCATTGTTTAACGTTACGTTCATTAATTTTCTGTTTATTTCAATCTAGCGTTTCATAACAATTAATCAATGACTTATTAATATAAATAATAAATAAATTTTATTCCAAATATTTTTATGGAAAAATTTGGTGATACATATATATTGTCTAAATATTATATGTTTTTATTTCACCAAACTTTTCAAAAAATATTTGGCGATAATATTAATTTATTGTTTTAATTAATAATTAATTGAATAATAGTTCTGAAACATTAAATGCACATTTGATTCTCCAAATTATGTTTTTATTTTTTATAAATATTAACTTAGTTTTTTTTAATTCTTAAATGCATGGAATTGTGTATTTTGAAGTAAATGAAAACGTCCTTAATACTAGTTGATAAAATAACTTTACTTGTATATCACGAAATTAAGGAGGTAATTTTTACATTTAATGCAGAAAAAAGTAAAGGTGACCAAAGAAAATAAGGCAATTAAATTTGCTTTTAAATAATAATAAACACTTTTTTAGTTTATTTTATTGTTATCAGATAAAGCTAGATATATTTGGGTGTAAAAGTAGTAAGAAAAATTGACGATCTAAAATGCCACAAATATGCAGCTTCTCTTGGAAAAGTTTTGACTTATTTCCATCTGCATTAAGAAAACTGTGAGATCTTGATACATGAATTAATGAAAATACACTCCATATAAAACTAATATATATATGTACTAGAAAATAACGTAGTCGTTCATTATAGTCGTTCATTCCTTGCATGTATGTGTATGTGTGTGTGTGTGTGTGTGTGTATTAAAAATATTTCATTAACCTACAAAAAATACTTTTAGTCTTTGTTTTAGAAAAGGAATTCAAAATTTCAAAGAAATTCGTTGCCTAGTCACAATTTATATTTCATGTAACAGACGATAATACCATGCATTTGCAAATACGTTTGATAATTTTGCGACAGTCTAAATGTTAAAGCAAACATAGGTTTGAAAAACCCACTTAATTTTTTATTTTACCTTTTTGCCATTAATGGATCACTTTGTGACAGCAATTATATTTCACCGAAATCTCAGACGCATCAAAATGTAAATGCGAAAGAAAAGAATCAAGAATTTGAATCATTATTTTTCATTTCTAAATTAGAATTAAAAGAAACCATTTTCTTTAAATTTCTTTTAAATGAATGTAATATTGGAAAAATTATTAAATGTATGATTTCTGAAACAATAAAAGCAACCAAACTAGTATCAAATTACTCTTGATAGAAAGTTCGATACTTCTCAAACAAAAGTGATAAATTTTCGGAAAAAAAATGAAATAATTTATTTTCTTTAAAAATTTGTTTAAATCAAAAAGTTCAATTTAGGTGAATCTGCTTATGGAACATTGAAATGGAGTTTTACCTTATTATTATGGAAATTTAATTTTTAATGTTTGCTATGATATGGATAAGAATTGCTTAAAGTCAAAAGATGAATTCTGATTTTTGGCTTATGAATAAAGTCCTGCTTGTCTTCGGGAAATATTACATGCAATTTTCAGTAAATTATTTCAGATAAACCTGCTCCTCCTCCCCTCCCCAAAGGCACAAGGAAAAATCTAATGACCGGACCTCCGCAAAAGCAATACTGGCGAAAACTGAGGTTGAGTCCTAAGGGCCATCATCGGCCACGGATACAATCCTTCCCTCGGGAAATACGTTCCATCATCGACGGGAGGCAACCGACTCCCATCGTTTTCTGTATCTCATTCTCATACTCAATTATGAGGTGCCCCTCCCAGTGGGTGTTATTTCAAATAAATATAAAACTATACTATATTATTACTTATAGATAAAAAACATACACCGATAAAAAAATTACTTATATATAGGAAACAGAATCTATGATTAATAATTTTCGCAATCTAGCTCATCATTTTTTAAGTCATCATTAATCATTTCTTAAATGTAATCTGATTTCAAATTTTATAATTCCAATAGTGATTCTAAAGTTATTATTAATTCCAATAATGAAAATAAAAAAATAGTTATACATGTTTAATTAATAGTTAAAGAATTGCTAATTATTAATAAAATCTTAAAAATGTTTTATTTTAAATAATTTTTTTTATGAAGAAATGTTTTTTTTGAAATTGCAATAAGCAAATACAATCATTTACAATTAATTCTTTAACGGAAATCAGAACGAGTTTTACATTTCTTTAGATTTCTAGTGAAAGGTTTTTGAATATTTCAATGCTTTGTTTTAAAAATAGTCTCATGGAAGAACCAAAAAATTGGTTCTGTAATCCTATTGAAGGATAAAACAAGCACATGCATTGTGTTTTTAAAAAAATAACTTTGAAGAATTGTACCTCGCAAAGTGTAAACCCAAGCAAGTTTTCGATTTCCTGTGTTTTTGAAATAAAATTATTATCCTGTATTTTTTAAGAATCTTCCTTCTAGAATTTTTCTGATATCTGTCAAAAATAAGTATTTTTGAAAGCGAAATAAGAATTCTTTTTAATAGCGTAAATGTAATAATATTTCTTAGAAACGAGTTACTTTTTCTCTATTGTTAGGTGTAATAAGATTAAAATTAATCATTTTGAAATACAATAGAATCTCGAATACTCAATCTAATCTCTTTTAATAATAAATGAATATATACGTATGTTTGTTTTGGCGCTCTAAAGAGTAAACTATTTTCTCAAATAAAGCTCTATTTCATATTTTTGATGCATTTTGTTTCTGTATTTATATATATATATATATACACTGGTGTGCAAAAGTTAAGCAACAATGCAAATTTTAAGCAGAGCCATGAAATTGCAGAAAAGGAGTTCTTGCGATCAGCACAATGAACACGTAATTCAAGAGAAAGGTCATGCGTATGCAAATATCAGGAACAGAACGTCACAGTCGACGTGAGCGTACGCAAAACACGTGCGGAAGGCGCGCGCAGCTCAACACTACAATAAAAGGAAGGACGGAGACGCAATTAAAGACATTCGCTGCAAGTGCACGTGAGTTAATTCATGAAATATGGCTAGCAGAAATCAACTGGACGATTTCACACGTGGAAGAATGATCGGAAAGATGGAGGAGGGGCGTAGTGTGACCAGTGTAGCTGAAGAGTTCGGAATCAACAAAAGTGTCGTTTTGCGCGCTTGGAAAGCCTTCCAAACCACAGGTACAGCTGTGAGGAAGGTTGGTGGTGGGCGCCCCAGGAAAACAACTGCAGTGGATGACCGACATATCGTCCTGCAGGCGAAAAGAACCCGAAACCAGTCAGCAAGCGCCATTGCTCAGCAACTGCATGCAGCAACGGGGCGACAAGTGTCGCGTTTTACTGTGTCCAGGCGCCTTCACAAAGGTGGCCTATTCGCCCGCCGTCCTGAACGCTGCATCCCTTTGACAGTTTCCCACCGGCGGCACCGTTTAGAGTGGTGCAGGGAGCACAAAAACTGGACATCTCATCAATGGAGTCGTGTCCTCTTTACAGATGAGAGTCATTTTAGTGCCACAAGCGATTCCCAACGCCAGTTGATTTGGAGAGAGATCGGGACACGGCTTCATCCCAGTAACATCACGGAAAGAGACCGTTTCGGTGGTCCTGGAGTTGTCGTCTGGGGAGGCATTGTGATGAACGGGCGGACTGAGCTGCACGTTTTCGACAGAGGTTCTGTAACTGGAGATCGCTATTGTCAGGAGGTGATCCTTCCCTATGTGCGACTGTTCCGAGGTGCCATTGGATCAGACTTCGTTTTTATGGATGACAATGCACGGCCACACAGGAATCATGCTGTTTAGGTGCTCCTGGAAAGTGAAGATATCACTCGAATGGATTGGCCGGCGTGCTACCCTGATTTAAATCCGATAGAACATGTGTGGGATGCTTTGGGGCGTCCTGCCTTGCGGTATATAAAGCGTCTGCCTTGCGGTATATATATCCCATATATCCCTTTGTATATCCCATACTAAGGAACATCTGCTTGCTGTTCTTCCTCTTGGACAGACAATCATGTGTAACGATACTATGAGTTCAATAAAGCCTTTTTTTGTTTGATTCCATACTGTATGCATTGTATTCATTTCTGCGCAACTATGCTTTCGTCATTCTTTCAGAACAAAATGCTGTATCTCATTTCTGAATTTCATGTCTCTCAGATGATTTCTCGTGAAGTTATGGCAAAAAACATACCTGTTGCTTAAGTTTTGCACACCAGTGTATATGTATATGTTATATCTAGTTTCTATATTATATAAATGTTCTGCCTTGCTTAGTTTTGTATAATGCTGAAGATTTATGTTATATTCATTTGTTATTTTGTTTTTTAATTACGTGTTTGTTTTATATTACACTCTTTCTTATTTCCTTTTTATACTATGCAGTTGCTTTTTACATACTTTTTTCATGATTTTTCTGTTCTTTTATATATACATACTTCTTTGTTTATTGTTATTTCTTTTATGTTCTTTACTTATTTTTGTTTTAATTTGTTCACATTTTTATTTAGTGTAGTTTCATAATTTTTATTTGGTGTATATTTTTATATATTTATTCATTGTCATTTCATTTTTCAGAGGTTTTCTATTCGTTAGTCAGATCCAGATTTCTACACTTCGGTTAAACTAAGCTGATGTGTGAAATTAAAAAATTGACCCAAAGACATAACAAATTCTTACATAACTATACTTGTTTTACCATAAGAAGTCTTAGCTAGGGATTTTTGCCATCAGCATCATATTTAAAAGCTACAACTCAAAACAATGACAAATTACTTTTATGAACAAAACAGATCTACCCTTGTTCTTATGGTCCTTCTCTGACTTTTCTGAGTTCATCCTTTGGGATCAGTGATTGATTTGTATCCGCTCAGTTTCCGTGTTTCCATGACCTGCGTAATGACATCGATTCCCTTGCAGACTTTTGATATCCAAAAACTTCGCACATTTCGTCAAAGTCAACCAAGTCCATCTCCTAGCACACCTTTGATATCCCAACACTACATACATTTCTCCGATGTCACTCAAGTCCATTCCCTAGCATGCCTTTGATTTCTGAGCACTATAGACATTTCGCCAGGACAATCCAGACCATCCATTGATATACGAGCACTAAGACATTTCTTCAGGGTCACTAAAGTTCATCTCCTTGCAAGGCCTTGATATTCGAGCATTACAAACATTTGTCCATGACCATTCAAGTCCATCCCCATGCATGCTTTTGATATCCGAGCACTACGCACATTTCGCCAAGACCATATATGTCCATCCCCTAACAGGCCTTTGATATCCGAGCACAAAAGATATTTCTCCCAAGTGCACGAGCATAATAAAGCACCGATGCCTCTCTACGAATGTAAGCCCAATTCCTTTTCGGTCCGAAAACCCAATGCATACTGTTGGAACGTAATGCTGAGAGCCCGGGTTCTTCAGTGACCACGCAAAAGAATGACAGCATAATCGACCAATGGATTTTAATAGATTTGTAAATGGATTCCTTCGAGTTTCCCATTAGCCAAAAATCCGCCAGCGAAATTCTCTTGAAATACATGTTTGTTTCAAAATTTCAAGTTCATATAACATAATATATTATTAAGACAAAATTTACAGTTCATACAAATCAAATAAGCTGTTGGCAGGTACATTGCAGTCACATCATATGCAAGAAAATATCAAATGAATAAGCTTTAATAACAGAAATCGATAGAATAATCGATAGAATGCACCTAAATAAATGTATTTCTTTTTTAAAAGATATTGCATTTAATGTAAAAAAAAGATTTGATCAATATAAATCACAATGGAAATGCAGAATAAGTAGTTTGTTTACACAATAATTCAAACCAAAAAATGATATTCAATAAATTTTGATCAAAAATACCCTGAAGGATATTTTTCAATCAAATCAAAGAAAGAGAATCAAAAACTTTTATAAATATTTCGTGACAGTTAATTAAATAGTCGTCGTCTTTATCATGGAAAAACAGAATTCCGTAAACAGAAGAATTAATTTTATTTTCAGAGTATTCATTCCTATTGAAAGAAAGGTTTTCAAATATATTAAACCATTATATTTATTTATTTCCAAGTCATCTCTTGCAATATTTAAACTGAATTTTTAATTTATTCTTTAGATATATTAGCTTCGAATTCCATTTAATTTAATCTCTATAACTCTTATTCTATTTAAGCCATTGCTCTAATTGAAAATATATTCATGCATTTTAAAGATAAAAAGATTGTTTAAATATTTGTCTTGAAATTTACTTTTACTTTAAGTATGTAGAAATTTCCCGTTAGTAGTTATTTGAACAAACTTTCTAAGAAAAAAATAGGAATTATCTATGTTAAAATAAATATAACTGTAACAAATATACTCACACTTGGGATAATTCTTTGAACGGAAAAATTGAGATAAGTTCTGAATTATGTTCATACAGGGAGAATGGATGTTGCAATACAACTTATAATCCAATGAAATTTAATTTACTTCTACGTTTCTCTCTAAAGATTTAGACAATAAATATGAATATTGATGTATTTTTAAAACAAATTGCTGATAATGTATGTAAATATCTTATATGCCATTTGTTAGCATTTTTTTTTAATTCCGTCATTGCGAAATGCATTAACATCTTTCTTGACAGATCCATTTTTTTCCAGAGAATATTATTTTCCTTCATTAATTAAGGAAATTAAAAAGAATTCATCTAAATTGTTTTATAAAAAATTCTTGTTACTACAATTCGATGAGCTGATTATATAAATATTTGATCGAATCCATATCATTTAAAATTACTATAGGAAATCCCTTAATAATATAAATATTGAAACCAAGTCATCCAACTCATTCACCTAAATTCATTTTTAAATACCCATAAATGTGTCTTGCATATAAATAATACCTACAAATACATTTATGTATTTCTTAATAAAATATATTTTCAAAATTTCTTTAAATGCATTTATTACGAAAGTTACAATGACAACGAATATGTATGAAAACTCCCTTTTTTTACCTGTAAGTTCAAATGAAGGGGGGGGGGACTATTTTGCTTAAGCTGAAAGCTGAAGGGAAGAGTAGGTCCTGCAGCTGGTTTATTAAATTATTGATCAGTATTACAAGTTGACCCCTCAGTCCCACCCCAACGCTCATGAATAAATCTGAATAACCGGACCACTGGCGGGAATTGCGGTTGAGTCCTGAGGGCCATCACCATCCATGGTACACCTGGGAAATACGTCCCGTCATCAATGGGAGGTGACCCATCCCCCTTTACTATATCCACAAAGGTGGCGGAAACCTACCACCATACCTGATGAGATGTCCAGTTTTTGTGCTCCCTGCACCACTCTAAACGGTGCCGCCGGTGGGAAACTGTCAAAGGGAGGCAGCGTTCAGGACGGCGGGCGAATAAGCCACCTTTGCGAGGCGTCTGGCTACAGTAAACCGCAATACTTGTCAACCTGTTGCTGTACACAGTTACTGAGCAGTGGCGTTTGCTGACTGGTATCGAGCTCTTTTCGCCTGCAGGACTATGTATCGGTCATCCACAGCAGTTGTTTCTCTAGGGAGGTCACCACCACCTTTTCTTACAACTATACCTATGGTTTGGAAGACTTCCCAAGCTCGCGAAACGACACTTTTGTAAATTCCGAACTCTTCAGCCACAGTGATCATACTGCGCCCCTCCTCCAGCTTTTTGATCATTCTTCCACGTGTGAAGTCGTCCAGGTGATTTCTTCTAACCGCATTTCTCGAAAGAACTCACTTGCACTTGCAGCAAATATCTTTAATTGCGAATCTATTCTTCCTTTCCTTGTAGTCTTGAACTGCGCGCGCCGACTGTACGCGTTTTACGTGCACTCACGTCGCCTATGATGGTTTGCCCCTGATATTTGCATATAATACACATAACATTTCTTATGGATTATGTGTTCCTTATACTGATCGCAATAACCCCTTTTCTGCAATTTCATGGCTACCTACTTAAAATTTACATTGTCGCTTAAGTTTTGCACATTAGTGCAGAATCGATTATTGGAATTCCATCATTTTTCCTTTGAAAATAAAGATTTTATGAGATTCCAATGAAGAAAAAATACTAAAACAATTGGAAAAATTCGTTTCCCAGATATTTGATTCTACTCTGCTGAATTACTTGAGAAAACGCAAATCAGAAAACAGATAAATTTATTTGCATAAATAAACATATATTGCGAACACAAAATATTGAATGAAAAACACAAAAAAGTTTATCTTATTTAATTTTCTTAATATTTCAGTTTAAGATTATACATCAATTCTTCATATATTTCTAAAAGAACAATATAACCTTTTGAAACTTAATATAGAAAGAAATGGTGAAATTCATCATTTGGCATAAACTATTATTTTAAACAATCATAAAACTTCTGAAAATAATGAATTGTTATTTTTAATGATAGAAATATAACCTGAAAGTACCTGGACTATAATATTTTTTTCTGAAGATAGTAACAAAAATAAGCACACGCTGTTTCCAAAATAAAAAGGAATTCGTATTCATTTTATAAAACAAAAGTTAAAAAAAAAAAAACATTATTTGATTTTAACCAAATATTGTTTGTAAGAAACAAAAAAAAGCATGTGAAATAAATCTGCCCTTCATGCAATTATTTTCATATATTTCAAATTTGCGGTGAACTTAAGAGAAGGAAAATATAAAGCAATTGATTTGAAATTTCAAATAATGAGTAATACATAAAATTGAATGATGGATACCAAGAATATGAAAAAGGAATGGTAAAAGTAAAAATGAAAGAACAAATTTTCTTTTTGAAATCTCGAAACATTCAAGTATATTATCAAACTAAAAATTTGTATTATTTCATTCATCAAAATTGCATCCAAAACGTACCAATTTATTCAATTAGACTCAATATTCAATTTATTCAATTGTTTGAAAAACCATAAAAAACAACTTTTCAAAGCCGGAGGTAATTCGAAATTTCCGAGAATTTAATATAAAAAGATGGAAAATGCGAAATTAAAAAAAGAAGATTCATGAAATTGACATATTTTAGATTAAATATTTAGTTCGCGGAACAGATCTTGAACGTTTTATTTGTTATAACAAGACAAACTCTCTTATTAAATCTTCTTCGTTCAATCAATGACAAAATACATCTTTATTACAATTAATTTTTATTCAAAATTACGCTCAACTTGAATTTTTTAGAATTATATATTATAACTTATTGCTATTAAAATTATACTATTAAAATATATGAAGATTTGGATTATATCACTTATTATTATTATTTAATTTAATGGAAGAGTATTTTTCCTTATTTTAATATTTAACGTTTTATTATAGATTACTTCATATTTGATTTTCTTTTAATAGATAGGATCCTACTACCTAAAAAAATTTTAAGTCGGATAAAATTAAAAAATTGTTATATTAGGAAACTGACTTTAATTGTTATATACTAAAGACATCAAATTTAAAATACTTTTGTAAAATATTTCCTAAATTCATATTATAAACAGTCATCACGCTATATCATTGACAAGTTGAAATTCAATCAAAATTATTCAAGTTACTTTGTTTATAAGAAACATGAACTTAATTTTATAAACAAGAATAATCTGGCGCTCTATGAAAAATAAACAGTAAACCTAAAAGAAATGTATCTTAAACCCTTCAAAGAATCAAATTAAAAATAAAGTAGTAGAGAAAAAGGAATTTTAAGACAATAATTATTGAAGCAGCAGAAATTTATCTTAAATCATACAAATAATTAGATTCAAAATAAAGTTGAATAGGAATACGAATTTTAAGGCAATAATTATTGAATGGTCATGCGATACTTAAAGAAAAATTCCAGAAGTAGTCTTTAAGTAGCAAATCATAAGAGCGAATGAACACAAAGAAACACTTCATAGCTGTATTAAATTGCAAAATGAAATGAAGAAACAAATTCTTGCAATTTATTTTCGCTAATTCGTTTTTGTTAATTAAATTTTTGAAATCTGATCATTTTAAAAGAGAAATTGAAAGCGCTTTGTGATATTTTTCGATATCAACTTCCAGACTTACTTTAGATTCAAATCTATTTGGCAATAATATTAGCATTATTCTTGGGGAATTTTGAAATCTGCCATATCACTTGACAATGTCATTTTAAATGGAATCTCATTTGCATTTAATTTTGTGATTTGTTCGAAATTTATGCTATGCTTCTCTTAAAAAGTGTTAGAAAGTTGCATAAAGACTCAAACTTTCTTGACAAATATATATGATTATTTCATGTGGAAAATGAAGTTGAGTTATTATTCAAAAAAGATAAAGAAGCCTCGAAAGCTTTCATAATTGTTAGTCTCTTAACTAAATTAATCAAGTAAACTAGGCTTATTTTTATCCAAATTAAATTAAATCTTCTCTGACATATTCAAATACGATATAAAATATTGTATAAACTATTATCGGATTTTATTTATTTCAACAAATAGATACCAACACAGTAGTAATATTGTACATTTTCTTCCTATGCGAATAATTAATTGCAAGCATTTCGATCAGTTAGAAAATAAATTTTTCAATGAAATTATATTTTTATTTTCATTTTAAAATACATATTTTCCCAATATTTCCCAACGGTTATTGCGACTCCAAAATTTTTTTTTTCATTTCCATGGAAATAAAACATATACTTTAATTTTTTTTGTCACTGATATCTCATTTATTTTCTTTAGAATTTGCAATTATGAATATCTATTAAATCATTTTGAAATTCTTTATCTTGGACGGAATTATAAAAGTTTTTTATTCCCTAAAAATATAGGCACAAATCTACAAAGTAAAAATAAAAAGTAAAGGTTAGTAAGAACTAAGCAAATTTAAATATAGTCAAGGATTTCAACTCAGTTGTTATGCATACATTTTTTCAAAATTAATAGTAATTTACTTTCATTTAAAAACTCATAATGATTGTGAAATTTTCATTAAATTAAAAATAATAATGAATTAGAATTAGGCATAGGATACTGACTGTAGAACTTATAAATGAAGCCTTGACTAGTGAAAATCATGCCTTTTACTTGATACAAGTTACAGGAAGTAGAAAAACACTTTTCCTTTTTGGATTCTCGTATGCGTAGTTCAGAGAAAATATAGTAATCGTCAAAAAATTCGAACACCAGATTTTGGTGGTACTCCACATTTTAGAAAATGTCTGTCTGGCTGTCTTTCTGTCTGTAAATAAGAGGACTCAAAAACGCTTTCAGCTAGACAGTTCAAATTTGAAATACAGTCTATATAACAAATTTGTGTATTTCTATGAAATTTCGAATAAAACATGTTTAGAGGAAGCTCGTCTGTCTGGCTTTTCGAATATAAGTTAATACGAGTACAAAACAGATTTAATGTCTACCTATCAAATTCTGAGTCAAATCTAACAAACGGATTGACCATGTATCGATCTATGCTTTCAGAAACATATATGCACGATAATTCAAAAAAAGCAATGAGTTAAATATATCAAATTTGGTATAGGATTTTGTGCCAATTTTTTGTTTCAATCGGTCGAAAAGAGTATGTCTAAAACACGAATTCGATTTTTGGACACTATTGACGCATGCCAGGAATCATTAGCCTAATAACTCGCCCAGGATGACACGATGGATTCAGTTGAAAGGCTAGATTCACGTCAAAAGTTAGTATGTCGTATATATTGTTCGTCAATGCCATGTACGTAGTATGCGAGAAAATTTTCGAGAGACTACTCTTACTGGTTTCGAAATGCTTTCTAATAACGTTTGTTTGTCTTCCTTGCAATTGTTTTCAGAACATGTAAAATTAGATATTCTAAAATTTGATTTTTGATTTTTCATTGCGATTATAATTATGGTGTAAATTGCGTGATTGCATATTTCTTTGATCCGTCGGATACAACAGTGAAAAGTTAATATTTCTTCTTCTTTATATTATCTCCTAAGAAATCATTCCTGCTAATTAGTCATAAAATTTTTCATCGTAAAGTAGCTGGAAATATAACTTTAATGTAAAAAAAAACTATGTATTTATTTGTTTTGATTTACTATAGCCTAGAAAATAATTTACCGGCGTCCTGGCATTGGGGTAACGCGTCTTCCCCGTGATCTGGCTGTCCTGGGCACGAGTCCCGGTTTGGGCATGGTTGTTCTTCCGTTGTTCTATCTATGAGATGTGTGAATGTGCCCCCCTGTAAAAAGGGGTTGTGCAAGCGAATGAGTAATGACTTCGTAGCAACGGGCTCTTCTATGGCAAGTGCCATAAGAAACAACAACAGAAAATAACTTTCAACACAGTAATGTTTTAGTATTTTTTCACTATTAGATTCAAATTTATTTCGCCATTTTTGTGTCAAATGAGCTGTTCACATTTAAATAATTCATATAATCTACATACATTGTTTCTTCACGCATGAAATTTGGATGTTAAGAATTACAACAGTAATATGAAGTAAATCATTTTAACTACAAAAAAGGAACTAAGCTGATGATGAGCAAGTTGAAATCATGGATAATTCTGACTCATTTCAACAAGAAATAAAAACTGCTGAGATACAAATAGTAACTTTTATTGAATCATCTGGAACTGATTTTTCAACAAATATGAATATTTGGGATTATATCTTTGAAACAGTTAGAATTAAGAACCGTGGTTGGCTCATTCAGTCATATTTAATGAACTGGATGCACTAATGAACTCCTAATGAACTTTAGGAGCACTCATTTCATTAAAATGAAATGTGTTTTGTTTTCGATATATTATTGGGCATTTCTCGAGTTCAGATAAG
Source organism: Argiope aurantia (assembly GCA_026543865.1). Classification (NCBI taxonomy): domain Eukaryota; kingdom Metazoa; phylum Arthropoda; class Arachnida; order Araneae; family Araneidae; genus Argiope; species Argiope aurantia. The sequence continues at coordinate 854,692 of JAPMOR010039662.1, read as the reverse complement.
AACTAACTCCCTTATCTTATTTTTGAAACTTTTGTAGGAAAGGAATGTCACAGAAAAATGTGTTAAACAGTACATGGAAAACTATTTTCAATGGAAATTCCATTTTCTACTACTTTTTTTAGTTTCATTAACCAATATTTTAATTTTAATATATAATTCACTAACTTAAATATTTATTTACAAATTTGATATGCCCATCTTTCTTATTTCTGTGAAGATATATTTCAAGCATTTCAAATAAAATTATTATAAATAGTATTTCTAATTGAAGATATACGTTAGCAATGATAGTTTATAAGCATTGGAGCACGGAAAAAAAGATATTTCATGGAATATGATTAAAAAGAGCGTGCAGTTTTGGGTACTTGTGAACAGGTAATAAAATGCAGTCTAATGTAATCGGCTATGCAATACTTGTCAGCATTTCTAGCTCATTTTCTTGAAATAAAATTAATATTCTAAAAAAAGTTGAAAATCTTTGGGGTGTAGGATTTTTTTTTTTTTTACACTGATGGCAAAAAAAAAAAAAAAAACATAAAAACACTTGTGTCCAATTACTAGGGTTATTGGAAATTATACAATAAATGAGGCTAATAAATTGGTTACAAGGATGGAACGAACTTTAAAGAACTTGACAAACCATTCACAATATATATATGTAATGATATTTTAAACTCTTAATTTAATCCAAATTAATTTCCAAAACTTTATCTTAATTTAGCCCATCGTAACTTCATTTTAAAAATAATCTCTTATTTTGTGTTCCAATTCCACTTTCGGTTTAATTAATCCCTTTGTAAAAATAATGCGTCATCAGTACTACGTATCAAATGAAAGTGATATCTTCTGTGCCCTTGAAAAGGTGTCAAAGGTCACCACATTGGCGCGTGGCCAGAAATCGAATGTTATATAAGACTAGTAATCATTTGTTTCGTCCCTCCTTCCACCGTTTCATCAAGAACCACCACAGTTCATGCCATCATACCTAAAAGCCAAGTCTATTCAGCTAGATATGTCATTAAGGGGATAGTCCTATTCCAAGGACGGGTGCCCCGATAAGCATATCATCGAAGTCAAGTCGAAGTTTCGTACCTTTTTGCCTTCTGCTTTTGTGCGCGCTGCGCCTTGTAAATAATCATGTTTGTCTCCCTGTTGAGAAGATACCAATAATTAAAATGATTTATAGCAATTTTTTCTTAAACAAAAAATTGTATCACTTTTGTAACAAAAATAATTAGCTAAAAATTGTGAGATTAACATTCTTCTGTCATATTGGAAACTTGAGAAATTATCTTAGCTAAAGACGTTTGATTAGATTTTCTTTTTTGGTAATATACTGAAATAATCAGAAAATCTTTGAAGTATTACGTAAAAAGCAATATCATAGATATTTTAGCAGTTATTAGATTCATTTCAATTACTTGACTCTACTATATTGCTGCTGCTTCAAAAATATTCCTGATAGTCAATAATTGACTCAGTCAATAATGAATTGACTCAGCGTTCCTTCTTTTCCAGTCATCTCACTTAACCTCCCTTAATAACGTGTTATTCCAGGGAATCTCAAAAACAACAAACTCTTTGTTTTGTTATAATAAACTGATCTTCAAAAGACAGGTGACATTATGATTTTTAAATTTTGTTTATTTATTTAGGAATTTAGGAGTTGTAAATATATTTGCCAGCATACGCTCAAATCAAACTGATAGTGATAAATATGTCAGGAATCGAGCTTGGAGTGTACTTGATAAGTATCCTTATCATATTTCTTGTGTTTTATAGCCCAAAAGTTGTTGAACTTTTTAGGAAATGGAAATAAATTTTTAATTTAACTTTATAGTCACATGTTGGGTACATACATACATACAAATGGATACATGGTTTCGATTCATACAAAAGAATAACTACTAAAACCTATTATAAACTTTTTAATTAATAACTATAATCCTATTTGTTTCAACGATAAAAAATTTATATTAAATTTTATAGCTTTTAAGTATACATTTCACTTTGAATGAAGTCGAGTAATTAGTAAGATTTTTGATACAAAAAAAATCCTGAAATTGTAAAAAAAAAAAAAAAAAAAAAAAGGTCTATTGCCTAAAGAGAATTTGTTATCTGGCTTGTAAAGTGCCATAAGTAACAACAACAATTGTCTAAAGAGAACATGTCTTGTTCCAGAATTTAAAGTCAAATTTTGAAGTGGTGTATTCCATTCAATAATTGAAAACTATACATCAAAATTTTTCAAATATAAGGATAATTCCAAACCCTTTTATTGAGAAAATTTCATGTGATTAAGCTTAAAAACGAAAGATAATAACTTTGGAAGAAAACGAAATCCAAGTAATCCTTTGCAAAAAATACTAAATATGTTAATCTAATTATTTTTTTAGTAGAATATGAAGATGAGTTTAATTGGGCGAGTTTTTCTCATCTTCTACTATACGAAGAAAAGATATTACAATCATCAAAAAATTTCAGCTTGAGATTTTGAGATCATTCTAAGTCCGAAAACAAATTGGAATTACATTTGCTTGTCTTTTAACACGGCAACTAAAAAAAGCTTTGAACTAAACAATTGAAATTTAATAATTGCTTTCAAATTTTAAATAAAGTTCATTCAAAGGAAGTCTGTCTGTCCGGTTTTTCCATATAAAAATTAGCATAGTAACTATAAAACGAAGAAAACCAAATGGATAAATGATTTAAAATATAAATTACAGATATGTAGCATATTTGAAGAACACAAATCTAACATGACACTGACCGTCTGTCAGTCTATGATTTTATAAGCTTGTAAATGCAATCACTCAGAAATGCAATTATTTAAAAAATTAAATAAAATTTGACGATTTTGGTGCGCTTGCGATTATAATAATTTTTTTTTGACATTTTGAGTTTATTTATTGAGAGAAAAAAGCTTCCAAAATGCACATTCGGTTTCCTGATACTCCTGTATTAACCACGACTGAGCACTAAAATTGACACGCTAATAGCCACTTTCAAAACTAGTGTTCGCCATTTGCATTCCATTAATAATTCTCGATTTTAATTACTGGGCAGAATGGGAAAAAGTTTTGTGTAGAGCCTCTCGCATGATTCGATTGTACTTTGCCGTCTGCTAAACGTACCACTATCTTATCTTACGAATGCATTTGATACTAGAATCAGTGGTTTCAGAGGCCCTTGTGAATCATCTATGTCGCCATCTTTAAATGGATCATATTTCTTTTCTTGGAGTTGCCTGAAAAAGGAAGTCAACGAATGCATTAGCTATATTAACATCCCATTTCAAAGCAGCTCAAGGGTAATTTTTGGGTGGATCTCACTAGGAGCAACAGAATCTTGCCTCACGGCTAAGAAATTATCTCTCCATATATGGTTGGTGTGGACATCTTGTATATATCTTCATATATTTTAAGCTTAATGCATGCAATTGGTGAAACACAAAAGAAAGTATAGTAAAAGCAATGAGAATTTTAAAACATTAACTTAATTAGCTATTAATATAACTACATTTTATTCTTCAAACTTATTTTTGAAAACATTTTTTGTAGGAGAAATATCCGAAAATAGGAATATTTTTAATTTTTAAAGAATTAATCGGGGGTTTTTTGTAAAAAAATAGTTAATTTAATTTAAATGCATTTTTATTTAAATGAAATTCAGTTATCTACAGTTTTATGTCAATTATTATTCTCGAGAAACCAATTATATACCTTTATGTTTTATTTTTTTCTTTATTCTCAAATTTTAGTTTTTTTATTATTATTATTATATAAGAATAAATACAAAAAATTGTTTCATGAAATTCTCTAATTATCACAAAAAAAGAATAAGATATTATGTGTTCTTTATTATGAAATTGAATTTATATTTTAGTAACTAATTTATATTTAATAAAATCCTTTCGTAGACATCGTATCAACAATGTTCATTAGATATTTAATTAACTTTTCTTTTGGTGAATAGTTTAATTATTACTTAACCCTCTCTCAGACAATGGAAAAAATATTTCTCTTCATATAACATAAGTTTCTTCAGTTAAAATATTTGTTCTTTTCATAACGCCCATTTCCAAGTAAACGTATTCTCGAAAATGAATATATTTGAGATATATCTTTCATTTCTTTTTATCTCAAATCGCTTTATAATTTTTTTGTTAATTTTGCAATCCCTTATCAGACTGATTAGCTTTGTTATCATGTGAGAACATCATGTTGTTTTGGTTTTGGGTTTTTGAAGCCTCAAAATGTGCGAGCAGGAAATAAAGGGCATAGATCGTAAGAAGTTAACACCCGAAAAGGCATTAAGAAGAAAACAAGAATCAAAGCAAAACAGAGAGAAAAGGTACCAAAGGGTGTATATATATATATATATATATATATATATATATATACAGTTAGTCAATTAAGTCTGCTTACATCAAGAAAAAGTAATATCAAATCCAAATTTAAGATGCGAAAAGGGTAGTTTCTTAAAGTTTTATTTTTTAAATATTTAGTTTTAATAAGGGACTTTGAAATTATTTAACTGTAATATTTTCATATCTAATAATTTATGCAAATTAATTTTTAAAAGATAATTGGCCAGAAATCAAAGCCAATAAATTTTGCGTACAACGCAGAGGAGGCGGGGTATTTCTTATCTAACTTTTAAACTTCAAACTTGAGAATGCAAAGAAGGTTACACTTTCAAGGTCATTGACTTCCGAAGCAAATTTCACGCTGATTGGAAGTTGTTATTTCTATTTTCTTTGACGAAAATGACAACTAATAAAGAAATTCCTTTAGTTACGAGACAACTTATAAAATTGAGAGATGAAGGTAAAAGTCTTCGTGATATTGGTAAAACCATTGGAAAACCATTTTCTAGTGTACAAAGAGTTATTCAAAACTATCTTGTCACTGGTATGTGGGAGACTGAAGAAGCTAAAGCAGAGAGAAGAAAGAGAAATTCTTTTACGAATTAAACAAAATCCTAAACTTTAACTAGCAACAAGGAAATTTCTCCTGAATCTGTATGAAAAGTACTGCTAAAGGTCGATTATCATGGACGAAAACCTAGGTCTAAACCATGCATTTCCGAGACAAATAGAAAGAAAAGAATTGCTTTTGCCAGAACATTTAAACTCTTCGCAGTACTTCTGGAAAAATGTAATTTGGTCAGACGAAAGTAAATTTACAATATTTAAAGTTAATGACCACCCTATTGTATGGAGAAAACCAGGAACAGAACTGAATCTGAGAAATTTAAATCCAACTGTCAAACATGGAGCTGGTGGTGTGCTGGTATGAGGGTGTATGTCGTCGAAAGGAGTTGGAAATTTGCACGTTATTGATAAAGTCATGGATAAGTATGTTTATCTGGCTATTCTGAAGAAAGATCTAAGAGACAGTGCCGAAATTTAAACTTTTCTAATACCTTTATTTTCCAACAAGACAACGACCCGAAACATACAGCTAAAATTGTGGAGGAATATCTCCTCTATCACACTCCAAGACAGTTGCGTCCACAGTCACCAGTAACCAGACCTCAAACCAATCGAACATTTGTGGGCAAAATTGGAAAAACGAATTCGAAAACACAATATTACGTCGTGAAATGAGCTAATTAGTAAATTGCAGGAAGAATGGGCGAAATTTACCTCGGATGACACTGAAAAACTAGTTCAGTCAATGCCCAGACGTCAGCAAGCTGTTTTGAAGAATAAAGGATATGCAACAAAGTATTGAAGTAATGTAAAAAACTTTTATTTTGCTTTTTTTTAAAGTGTACGCAGACTTTATTGGACGGAATTTCTGAGTTTTTTTGACAAAATATATTTTTGTAAAAATGTAAAAAGTATTACACTTATATGATTTACTTTTTATTTAAACTTACAATTGTAGCTAATAGAAGAAAACAATGCAATGATTAAAATACATTTTTCTATCCTTTAAGTGTTTTTTTTTAATTTAAAATTTAGTCTGTACGCAGAATTTTTGACTAACTGTATATATATATATATATATATATATATATATACAAAAGTATAAAAATCCAGTTAATAAGAAAAACAAATAAACCAAGTAAAAAAATATAAAAATATGAAATAAAAGAATCCGGCAGGGGATTTTCGGGTCACAAAGGAATCATTATTAGGCTTAATTGTCTGATTTTCCTTAACAGAAAAAATCCCTTTTTTTTAATCCCTGCCTGAGGGTGACCCTTGAAAAAGTCTTCAGGCCGGATTCTTTTATGTCATATTTTTATGTTTTTTTTATTTGGTTTATTTCTTTTTCCTATTAACTAGATTTTTATACTTTTGTATCATTTCATCTGTGTTTTAGAAGTAGCTGCATTTGCGCTCTCTAAATACTATGAAGTTTTTACCAAAATCGTTTTCCGAAACTGTTTTGTTTTCGTTCTCATTTTAATTTCGTTTTCACTCTTTTTAATACTTTAGATTGGTTAATTATATATATATGTACATATAAAAGAATATATATATATATATATATATAAAGTATAAAAATCAAGTTAATAGGATAAACAAATAAACCAAATAAATAATATAACAAAATATAAAAAAGAATCCGGCCTGAAGACTTTTTCAAGGGTCACCCTCAGGCAGGGATTCAAAAAAAGGGATTTTTTCTGTTAAGGAAATGCAGATTAAAAAATTTAGATAAAATTAATATTACAGATTGTTACTGTAACAAAGAAAACTATAAAGATTTTATAGATGTTGATAAAGGTCATATTATTACAGGTAATTAAAAAATTATTGAATCCAACTCTTTAAGAGATTTAATGGGAAGAGGAACAAAATTTAGATTAAGTGAAAATATAAACCATGACAAAATCTTGATTTCTATTGGTAATGATTTGGATGTTTTTATTGCCAAATTATCTAGAAAATACCATTGGCCTGCGGAAGGTTTCAGAGAATGGAAGGTGAGAATTTTAAAGGAAATAAAAATAAGAATGAATATTAATTTTGACAGATCTAAAGAACGTGGGATTTATTTTAGTAAAACATTGAAAAACGAAATAAAAAATTTAAAAGAAAAATTTGTTATTACAGTAATAGATAAATCAGCAAATAATTTCTGTTTAATTTGTAAATATTATTATAAAGAACTTTTAATTAATGAATACAACTCTAATGCAACTTATATGTTAAAGAACACCGGGAAAAGGGAATTAGATAAAAGAATGCTAGCTTTCGCAAAAACCAAAACTAAGACTTGCTCTCTTAACTATCCTTATTTATTCCCAACAGTTAAATTTCATAAAAATCCATTAAAATTCAGATTCGTGACCTGTAGCACTGGCAGTTATAATTACTATACGGGTAAAGATTTGTTTAAATACTTAAAAATTATCCTGGACAAAACAAAAGATGAAAACCACTTTATTATTTCTAGTAACAAAGAAATTCTGGATTTTCTTAAAGATAACAACATTAATAAACTTAATACTTTTGATTTCTAAAATTTATACACTAATCTACCTCATGAAAAATTAATAAAAGTCTGCACTTTTATCTATGACGAATATTTAAATGAAAATATCATTCCTAAAAATAACTGGCTTGAGTTATGTAATTTTAATATTACTGAAAATTACGTTTTTAATGGTATTAATTTTTATAAACAAGTTAAGGGCATTCCAATGGGAACAGCTTTCTCAAGTACTTTGGCTAATATTTTTCTACATTACTATGAGAAAAAAGTAATTAAATATAATTTAACAAACGGGTGGAGATATATTGATGAGCTACTTTTGATTAACTTCGACAATACTAATATTGTAACTAATTGCTATCCAAAAGATTTAATTCTAACAGAAACGAATAAAAATCAACTTGAGGCTACCTTTCTAGATTTAAAAATCGAAATTGATAATGATAAAACAATAGTTGGTATATACGATAAAAGGGATGAATTCAACTTCAAAATAACAAAACTATGTAACTACCATTCCAATCTAAACTCTAAAATTTTCAAAAATCTAATTTTCTCACAAGTTAACAGGATCAAAAGGATTTGCAATAATAAAAATTCCTATATTGAAGCATCAAACAACCTCATTAAAAATTTAATTAAAAATGAATTTCCTAAAAATTACTGTAATGTCAATTTTTTAATTAAACAAGGTATGGTTTGGGATTAATCCTTTGGCTTAAATAATAAATAGAACTTTCGTTGTATATTATATCACTCAATAGATGGCGCTGGGAGCTTACAATTTTTACCTCAATTACCGTTAGCTTTGTGTTTTTAATAAGCGGGAATCACAATTGATAGCTTAAAATTTCCTTGACTGTTGATTATATGTTCTTGCCTTTTCATTTTTTCCTTTAGTGTTATTTTATGGTATTTTGGTTTTTATTGTTTTTTTTTGTTGTTGTTATTGTGTTTTTACTTATTAGTGGTTTTTCTTCTAATCTGTTGTTTTGTATTTTCCTTTCTGTTAAAATGGTATATCTTTTGGGCCTAATTTCAGGGGATCTTCGGGTCACGAGGAATCATTATTAGACTTAATTGTCTGCATTTCCTTAACAGAAAAAATCCTTTTTTTGAATCCCTGCCTGAGGGTGACCCTTGAAAAAGTCTTCAGCCGGATTCTTTTTTATATTTTGTTATATTTTTTATTTGGTTTATGTGTTTTTCCTATTAACTTGATTTTTATACTTTTGTATCAGTTCATCTGTGTTTTAGAAGTAGCTGCATTTGCGTTCTCTAAATACTATGAAGTTTTTTCCTGTTCCATTTTTGGTTTTAGTTTGAATAGGAAATAATTTTTAGTTGTGATTTCGAAACTGTTTTGTTTTCGTTTTCATTTTCGTTTCGTTTTCAAACTATTT
>JAPMOR010039662.1:791025-845735 GCA_026543865.1 Argiope aurantia | reverse complement strand
ATATTTTAAATGTTCATTTTCAATTTTTGTAGATGGAAAAAAAGCTTTTATAGTTCGACAAATTTTGCGATGGAAAAAAAAATCGTTTTTCTAAAAATTAGCGATTGTTCAATACAATAATTTCTGGCTTCATGAAAAAGTTTTGAAGCTCAACCGATTTTCAGATTTAAAAAAAAAACATACAAAAAAAACATTTTTATTCTAAATATTGACGTATGCGTAATCTGATAGTCATACTATTGTTTTAAACCGGTTTAAACTGGTTAATGACTTCAATTAGTTAAGACAAACAATGACTTAAAAAATAATAATGTTCTCACATGATAACTGGAAATTTGCGACAGCAGGTTCCCACCTTTTTTTAATTATTTCTTTCGAAATTTCTGATTCCTGAAGAAATTATTCATAATTTCATGTTACTCTTCAGTCTCTGAACGGACAAATGGTTTACGTGATTTTCGAAACTCCTAAAATGTTTCGATTTCTGTCTTTTTTCCCTACTTCATTCTTTATTCTCTGAATTCATTCATTGTTCCATTAATATATACTGCAAGAGAACTGCATTAAATTTAAATATCTGCTGAAGAAGATTACTCCCAAATAGGCATCACCGCATATTTTCTCGATTCCTCTCAAGAATAAACTTCTTTTAGGGAAAATTTACGTTAAGTGAACACAGAATTTAGCACTACTTTTGCAGTCAATGCTCGATGACATGGAAATCAAGTTTCTATTTTTTTTTACCTATTCAATGAAGCTTCCATCGAAGAAACTTTATTTCAAACCTCGTGTTTAGATTCGGTAATTAAATTTATCTTTCAAGAACTGTTCTACGCATGCATTCTACTTTGCGGTTGTCAGGTAAACATCTTTCGCTAACTTAAGTATACAATAGGGTATAGGAGAAACCACTTTATTTCTTTATATACGTCAGTCTATTTGATTTTATATGTATTCTGCAACAAATTTGATTCGTTTTAGTAATTTGAAATCCTTTATTAGATGAACAGTTTTGAGAGGACTGAATTAGTACATTGTAGTGAAATTCTTTCAAGTCTAGGATTTGGCGGAAAATTAGGTTTGATGAATAGTTCTTTGTTCCTAATAATTTCTGTCGTGGAAAAACAAGTATTAATATGACTCCATTGTGAATAAAGAAATGGGTAGTGATAGGTATAATCTCAAAGCATGTCACGATTCACAATTCAAATACTAATTCCATTTTATTACTCTTAGAATTTTCTTCCTTAAAGAGGAAAATCAATTCATTATACGAGATAACGAATTGATTCCCAATTAATTCATTACACGAGAGCATATAAAATCTGATAACTTCTTTTAGAATGGATTATTTTTATAATATCCGTTTCTTAGCTACTATTTATACCAGGATGTAACTCATTCTTTGCAAAAATGGATCTACAGATTATTAGAGACAGAATGCCGATATATATCTATATGCATGCAAATGTTCAATCTAAAACAGTTTCAGATGTATAGGAACATTAGATATATTAATCATTTGATTCATGTCTTCACATATGATTTTTGATAGCTGAAATTCATTTCGTAAATTTCACAATGAAATCTCTGAAAAGCGCAGCGTATATGTGTGCGATTGGAAAATATTTTGACATTTTAATATCACCTCGTGCCTTTGTGTGACCTGATTTGAATTCAAATAGTATAAATGTAATGATATTCAAAAGTATATCTACTTTTATTCTTTTAATTTTCAGTAAAATTTAAAGTAAATTTTTATCAGAATATGCACGATTAAAATACTTTATATTTGAGATTTTACTGAATTATTTTAAAAGCGAATTTCATTTCATATATTTCGTTTCATATTTCCTTTTCAAAGATATTAAATAAAATTTATTACAGAAAGATAAGTTATTTATAGAAGTAAATTCTCAAATTCATTAAGATAAGATATTTATAGAAATGTAAAAAAAAATAAGAAATTCCTTCATTTTTCGTACATAAATTTGTTCATTTTTCTATTCTGACATTCGATGGAAAATACTTAACGGATTTCAAACATTTACCGGATATAATTTTACGTTAAAATTCATTTAAAGATCGTAAAGTTTCTAAATGCTTTTTTATACTCAACCTTTTTCAAGTCACTTTATATAATTCGTGCACGTGTCATATTAATTGATCCATTTTCTGTTGTTCCATTATAAAGTTAGGGGCTTAAACTGTTCCACATTTGAATATTTGATACAAAAACATATTTTAAATTCTCATTATGATTAATTATTTTCTTTGTGAAGAGACATTTACTAGAAACGGATTAACATATCATAAAATAGAATGTTAATCATTCAAATACTTCTGACTATTTAATGATGAAAATCTTATTAATGTGAATCCAATAAATTATTAAGAAGGGCATATTTGAAATTTAACCGAGACATTTTCGTTCATTCTTTCTTTTAAAAAAATAAGTCATTTCGAATATGAAATAATTTTCCTTATTCTGCTTTTAGATTTATCATCAGGGATTTGTAGTTGATTTTTTTCGGATCAAAACATTATATTTATTTAAATAAATATAAATTGGTGAATTCACATTTATAATTCATGTGATTCATTTTATTCTTTTAAAATGAATATGAAAGCTACTTACCTTTATGAATATGAATATTGCTAACATTGACTTTCTTTTCTTTATTTTGAGTCAACTCTGCACCCCCGCACTGTGAATGATAACTAATTAATAATTCTCTAAGACTATAAAATTTGGAATGCTTTAACATGCGATTCACATGAAAATTACTGAAATACACTCGTTTATTAAATAACAACTAATAGACAACTTTAACTTCTTTTTTTTTTTTTTTTTGGTTCTCGATGTATAAACAACAAGTATACCACAAGGCTTACAGATATAAGTCTTGTGGTCACAATTGATAGTAGAATAAATTTCAAATATAAGGACATAGGCACAAATGCGAAGAAAGAAGAATGGGGAGAAACAAATAGATACACAAACAAAAACAAAAATGAAACAAAATTGCTCACATAGTAACAGAAACATATAGTAGACGATATAAAACAATTGAAGAAGCATGATCAACTAAAATATTCAAAGTACAAATACAAAAAGCGTGAAAGTATATATAGAAGTATATGTAGGCAAACACACTGAAGTAAAGTCTAGATAATACGGGGGGAAAATTATTTTAATATATGTTCCAAAGGAAATGAAAGATGATTTGCTCTAAACGGAGGCAGATAAATGAGAAGGCCAAGTTGTATTGTTCTTTAGAAGGCAAATCCTAAGTTTACGTCTTTCGGGTATACCATTGGTGCATTCAAATATCAAATGCTTAGCATCCTGGACTGCACCACTGTAGCATGAACACCTGTCAGTCGACGGCAAATTGAATCGTTTTAAATATGCTTTAAAGTTTCCACGCCCAGTCAGAAGCTGGATAAGCTTGAAATTTGACTCAAAGTAGTGAGCCTTGAGGCGTCTCTGTATGGATGGAATAAATTCCTTAGTGAGCTGCGCATGAGTCGATGATTGATATAAAGTATTCCATTCAGATATAACTTTATCTTTAAAGACATTCTTTAAATAATATTTCGGAATGTTCATAGGAATGAAATTAACTAGTTTTGTCGCTTCTTTGGCGAGCTAGTCGGCGCGTTCATTTGCCATAGATTCCTGTTAACCTCTATCAAAAGAAAAGGAAACTTGCACATCTCTGCCTTGAATAAAACTCAGATTGGATTGTGTTTTAACAATTATTTGGTTTAGGGAATCGATGTTATTTAAGGCATAGCTTCTTTGTACAGTAATATTAATGCAATTAATGCATTTTTATTAAATTCTGATTCAGTGTTTTGGTATTTTGATTTTATCTAATCTATTATGTGGCAATATGTTGACGTTAATAAAAACTAATCTCTGAGTATCGCATTTTACACCACTACGTACTTTCTCCTACACGTGTTATAGAGAAATTATAATAATCGTCAAAAAAATTCAAACTCGATATTTTGATGAATCTCCATGTTGTAAACATCCCACAATTTAAAATAACACATTTTTGGGAAATTACCATCTTTCCCTCTAAATGTGGCTAAGATAAATTAAAAGCGCTTTGAACTAGATGGATGAAGTATGCTTTCAAATAAAATATACGATCTCTATATCAAATTTGTATATTTTTATCACATTTTGAGCAAAATCAATTTAGAGAAAGTCTGTCTGTAAGATTGTTAAATGAAATGAGTCTGTCTGTAAAATTAAAACTACAAAACTAAGAAAACGAAATTCGGTACCCTGATTTAACATCTATAATCTAGAAGCCGATTAAATATTAAGCCTAATCCAACTAGGAATTTACTGTCTGTTTGTCTGTTCTTTCAGGAATATGTAAATACGGTAACTCAAAAACACAATTACTTAAATATATCAAATTTGGATGGAATTTTGGGACTACAAGTGTAGTTTTGAGTCAATTTTTTGTTTCACTCGGTTGGTAAAGATGTGTCTAAAGCATAAATTCGTTTATCGAATAGTATTGATCGCATGCCCTGGATTCATTGCCAAAAACGCCTCAATGATTTCTCAATGGATTCAGTAAAATTGCTAAATTCACTCCAATCTTTAATATTTCGTTATTATTGTACCGTAAGCCCATACAAGGCGTTGTCTAGGATACACCTTTATTGAAAAGTAAGCATAAAAGTTACAATAAGGATGTTACTCACCCAAGTTGTATATATATATTACTGTGAAAGTCAGCTAATTGATAATTTTCGAAATGGATGAATGTCAGTATTCTCATATTTGTTCAAAGTAGTTACGAAATACAGCGAGGTTACAATTAAAGATCCACTTTGAAAGGGACATAAAAGACAAACTACAGGATCAAATGTTATTACACTTGGAAATAGTTCAAAGGAGGTCATGGAATTTATTTTTTGCCGAAAAAAGTTCAAAAACTCACCACCAGGGGGGAAATGGCGCTGTATAAAATATTAGACAAAATTCGACATGAAGAGACTGGTTTCAAATGTGTTTAATCGTTTCTGAATCATATCACAAAGGTTCAATGTGCACTGTTTACGGTGATAATCTAAACAATTTAGCGGAGCTGAAAGATGCGGTAAACCGACATGTGCCTAACATTCCTCCTGATATGCTACTGTTGAGAATGCAGTAATGCAATTTAACTCTTTCTGAAAATGGTGGACACTACATTTAACAAGCTTTGAAAAATGTTTCAGACACGATTAAACACATTTTAAACCGATCTCTTCATGCCCTATTTTGTTTAACAATATTGCATACAGCGCTATTTCTTCCCTGGTGGTAAGTGTTTTTTGGCGGGAAACAAATTCCCACGTCCTCCTTTAAACCATTACCAAGTTTGATAACATTTTGTCCAGTAGTTTTCCTTTTATTACCATTTCAAAGTGGAACTTTAATTATAACCACCCTGCATAATTACATTTCAATTACGCCGGCAAAAGTTCGACATTCAGCAGGCACACATTGTAACTGTTGCATTAAAATGATTTTCTTAAGTAGATAAAACTACAATTCATTATATCATCTATATCTATATCTATACTTATAATAAAGCTCAATGTGTGTGTGTGTGTTCATTATATCATCTATATCTATATCTATACTTATAATAAAGCTCAATGTGTGTGTGTGTGTGTGTGTGTGTGTGTGTGTTGGCGCTCTACAGGCCAGACCATTCAACCTACAGCTACCAAATTTGGCACGTGTATACCTTGGAGGCCGGGAATGTGCACCTGTGGGTTATTTTTTCGAATTTTTAACTAGAATTTTATTTATTTAAAAATGAAGCGAAATTTTGACGTGTTTCTGCTATTACTTCCGAAAATATTACCGCACAAAAAAGATATTTACATGAAGTTAAAGATCAAAAATGTATCTTTTAAATAATACTAATGTTTTAATCTTAAAATTAAATTTCTATTTTTAATGAATTTTTCAATGAATATTTTAACTATGTTTTTCAATAATTTTTTTCGTAAAAAAAAAGTAAAATTAAGCACGTTTCGCACTCATGGGAAAAAATTGTCTTTTTTCAAAGTGTTGCCATCACATTGATTAAAGCTCCAATTAAAAATAAATTAAATCTTTTTGGAAATGAAATCTGCAAAAATATAATTTTCGGCACGTGTTTGTAGGAAATGAAACAAATATGAAATATTATTTTTTCTAAAAAATAAATTCAAGAAAAATTATTTTATAATCTTTTACGCTCTCTATACAGGATGTTTATTTAGTCGGAAACATTTTGATGTTTAATGATTCATAAAATAATGAAGATATAAACAAACTTATGGCATTTATTGGTGGAATAAGTCATATATTTTCCTTTTCAGGTTTGAATATTTTTACTTTTGTAAATATCGTTTGCGCGTGTGGTTAATTTCAGATAATTTTATTTTCCAGTCTAAATATCTGTACTTTTCTAAATATCGTCTGCTTATTCATTGCATTTCCCTCTCTTTTGTTTTTGGCAACTATTGAAATGTTATGTTTACTTTTGATGTGTTTGTTGTATGTAGTACTTTTGTATGTGATGTTTCGTTCGAGCGGATATTAAGGATAATGCATACACCGCAAGAGAAAGCACAGATTTTATGGTGGTCATAGAGTTAATTTCCAATCAACTAAATCACTGACTTTTAAGTGTTAATTTCCAATCACTTAAACTGACTGATTTATGAAGATTTGAATATCACTATTCAATAAAAAAAAGGATAATTTTAGATTTTCCATCGATCGCTTCAAAGAAAATGCGCCAATCAGCGCGCAAGTTTCTCAAGATTAATTGGCCTAAGATTATGAAAATGTTGTGTTTTTCTAAATTTTTAACATTTAAAACTTCATAAATAAGTCTTAGTTGATCGTGGAAAATAGAAACATTCATTCATTTATTTAAAATTTGGTGTGTCCAGAATATTTTTCAGAATATGATACCTTACTGCATTAAATTTAGACTTCATAATTTTTGAAATACATTTATAGGCTGGAACAAAATATTATTATTGATTTCATTTCAATCCTTTTGAAAGCAAAACTCAAAACTGAATTTTATGCTGAATCTCAGAAATTTTTGTTGAATTATTGATTGAGATATTACATAAATTATGAAAAATATTTTGTAGTTCACATAAGACTTAAATACCGAGCGATTCTGTTTGGAATACTCACATTCAATAATAATAATTATAATTAATAAATAACAATAATGATGGTAAATAAAATAAAACTCTTGGTTTTTTTAAAAAAATATCTTTATATTAATTGCAATTTTATCATTTACATTTTAAATTAAAGTTGAAGTTTTGCCGGAAATGACAACAAATTAGCAAAATATATATAGTAAATTGAACGAAACGATCTAAACAGTATAAGTTTGGTATGACTATCAAAATTTGAATATTAAAAATGCTTTGTTTGAGAATCCTTTAAGAGACCAGTTACTTAAAATATTTAATTGAAAATTGTAGCGAGTGGTAATACTGGCGAACCGGCTGGTCGCCAAAGGCGGCTATTAATAATAATTTAAAAGATTTTTTTTTTTTTGCTAAATTTTGACATTTTTTTGGCTGATTTCCAACGATAAATTACATTCTTGCCCTGAAATTAAAAACATTTTCATAGATTACTGCATACCTTACTGTATTAAATTTAGACTTCATAATTTTTGAAATACATTTATAGGCTGGAACAAAATATTATTATTGATTTCATTTCAATCCCTTTGAAAGCAAAATTAAAAACTGAATTTTATGTTGAATCTGAGAAATTTTTGGTGAATTATTCTTTGAGATATTACATAAATTATGAAAAATATTTTGTAGTTCACATAAGACTTAAATGCCGAGCGATTCTGTTTGCAATACTCATATTCAATAATAATAATAATAATAAATAAAGAACAATAAAGATGATAAATAAAATAAAACGCTTGGTTTTATTAAAAAATATCTTTATATTAATTGCAATTTCATCATTTCCAATTTAAATTAAAGTTGAAGTTTTACTGGAAATGACAACAAATTAGCAAAATATATAGAGTAAATTGAACGAAACGATCTAAACAACAGTATAAGTTTGGTATGACTATCAAAATTTGAAGATTAAAAATGTTTTGTTTGAGAATCTATTAAGAGACCAGGTACTTAAAATATTTAATTGAAAATTGTAGCGAGCGGTAATACTGGCGAACCGGCTGGTCGCCAAAGGCGGCTAGTAGTTAATAAATAAAACACATTGCTGCAAAAATTAAAATATAAGAAACTTTAAATAAGAGCATATGTGAATAAATTTTTGAAATTAAATTCTACAGTACATTCTAATAAGAAAAGAAAATAATGTCAATAATATGCTTACACAAAAAAATATGTAGTAACAATAGTATTCATTGCAATAACTTAAACAATTCGTTTGCCTGATTATATCACCACCATATTGTTATGTCTCTTAAGAGAACTTAGTATATGTGATTGACGAAATACGCCGTCGATGGCTCAATCTCACCTATCAAACCATATATTCTATTTTGTAATACCATCAATTTACTACTTTCCATGCAAAGAATTCGGAAAGTCTGTGTCCTTTCTTTCGCTCTCGTTGGTTTCAGGGTTTTTATGAAGATTATATATAGGTATAGAGATGCTTGTTATTGCTTTTCTGCACAATTCTTTCAAAGATAAAAGATTCCTCAATTAGAAATTTCCTAATCAGACACTTTTTATGGAATTTTATTCAGGATGGAGAATCAGATATTTTTTTCTGATATTACTACGTTATACTGCCCATGACTTATTGCTTATTTACCTCATCGACATAATTTAAAACATTTGTCATTTTTGCATAAGAGCCTTGGTTGCCATCGCCTTTATGAGAGATGCGTAAGAGATGAATGCTTAAAATAGTCTTAAAGATGAATATATTTTTTGGTTCCTTAGATTTATGGTTAAAGCTAGGGACAGTTTTGCTTTAGCTTCTTTGTAGTTGCCCGTGATTTTTTTAAGCATCATTTTGAAACATAGATGCTTATCAAAGGCAATACCAAGATACGTTATATTATTCCTCTAAGGAATGGTGTGTTTTTTTAAAATAATTTTGTTGATGGAAGATTCAAAGTTTCCTTTTCTTTTCCATGAAAAAATGGAAGATTTGGCATTTATTGGTTTTACTTTGAATCTTCCATTATCTTAAACATTTTTCTATAACGTTCAGATGTTCAATTAGTTTCTATATGATGGCACTTGAAGAAAAGTCAGCGATTTTGGAGATTTTGTTGGTGCAACGAGCAACTGTAATATCAGAAAAGAGACTGCATTTGGTTTCTTGAATTATCTGGATATCATTAATAAAGATATCAAATGCTTCGAGATCGATCACTGGATATAAATCTTGATATCAAAGAGTTTCAAAACTTGAACATTTTCATTTTGGAAGCTTCTTATATATCTTATTATTTTCATTTTGGCTCTATGATTTTCATGTTAGAGAGACAGGAGGAGAAGTGTTTAATGATTCCCTCAGAAATCTTCCTCTTAAACATTTGACAAATTAATTCATTGACCCAAACAATATCAAATGCCTTGGTGATATCCTGTGTTTAGTCCTTTGCTAAACCTTGACATATGCTTTCAGTCACACGAAGGAGCTAACCAACAATCGGAAGAAATTTTTCTGAAAACAAATTACTATATTGAGATGAGGTCTTATGCATGATCGCTTTATGTTAGAAAGATAATTTATTCTATGATTTCATGACGCTTGTAAGAGACTGATTTGCAATAGCTATCTGGTTAATTAGGTATTTTATTGTTGTTGTGTGACTATTTTAAGACAAACGTTTGAGGATAAAGACGCCTGAGCAGCCGAGGGCAGAAGTCTGACTTCTAGCTCATATGAAGATGGCACACACACACTCGCTTGCACAATGCATTTTTATGTGGGGGCTCATTCGCTACCCTTAGGCCAGGACGCCGGCAGTTAGGTATGTTGTCTGGCTTATGAATTATTACAACAACAATTTTCCAAGAACTGGAGAAGTGTTTGATATTGAAATTGGATTTAATGATATTGGTAAGAAAAATATTTGCTTGAAGAGGAATATGGTTCTTTATCGAAATTGCTACAAATTTATTTTCATCAATTAAATACAGACTTGCATCAAAATTGATTACACCTCAATTTAATTAACTCATTCATCATCGATATTTAGTGAATTTTCAAAATGGTTATATCGATATATCAGTACCCTGTGTGACTGGCTTTTAAATGACATTCAAGTCATGTTGCACATTATTTTTCAGTGCCTGAGTACATAGAATAGCCACACATTTTTCATTAAATATTTGGCAGAAACACTGATTTAATCTCACTCATATATCGGTTTATGTAAAAATATCTTTCTTATTTTTTGCAGAATTTTTTCAAATTTGTAAAGACTGTTAATTCTACACTATAGTCTATATTAGAATAGGTTGATGTCTGATGCAAGTTGATACTGATAATCGACTCTACCTGATATATCCGATAATCCTTTTTTTTTCAGACGAAATGAAATCATTTACTAGATGGATATCAGTTCTTCCAATTGAACGCGTTGAGATAATACCTGGTTTTCCCGTATCAGTTAGCAAATTCATATTGATGCACGGTTATACGCAACAGTTTGGGTTGAAAATTCCATTTGCAACTCATCTCATTGGCATTTATATGTGTCATCTTTTCACTGATATTAGTTTTAAAGTGTTACCTCTACAATTCCACGTCACTTGTAATTTGAGCCGTTCATTTTATTTTTCTACTTACATTTTTTAAAGATATTAGAAAATTAGATTTTTATAAAATTTAAAAGACTGTTATCAAAATTTTAAATTTACTTTTATTTCTTTATGCTTTAATTAAGGAAATACTTAAATTCTTATGTATTTTTTTTACTTTCAAAATATATAAATAATTTATTTTTTAAGTACATTTCATTGTATTGAGAAAATTTTATTCAGGTTCAAACTTAATTCTTATTTACCTTCTATAAATTTACCAGTAATAATTCTGTTGTTTGAGTAAACTACTTGTTTCGAATAAAAAATATTTAAAGCAAAACACAGTTGCTTATTCATTGAAAATCTCATCATTCTGTAGGGTAATTAGGAAACTTTAATAAGGTGAGAAAAAAATGTTTTTTTTTATTTCAAAAAGGAGACAATAGACGCTTTTTCGTTTGTTGTTATTGTTTTTCATCATTGATTTTTAATGTTTGTTTATTTTAATTGAAAAGGGGAAAAAACTGAAACTAAAGTTTTCTCAAATGTCATTATCCAATTAGAGCATTGGTAATTTGCAAGGTAAGTGGCAAAGTTATGGACTTCTTAAATCTGTAAGATATAACGGTTATAAATACGATTCAATTTCCATTTTTCATCTTTCTCATTCGAAACAAGGTAGTATTCTCTATTATCCCTTAATCATTTTCCTCTTGAGGTAATTATGAACAGGCGTCTATAGTAATAAAATAAATTTTCATGCATTTGAGATAATAAATTTTTTCATGTTTGAATATTAGAAAGATATAATTTTAGGACACGGCAGTATTTAATTTATGTCAAAGTAATAACTGATATTCTTTAAACTCTATTTTGTGTTTTACATATATAACATTTTTCACGAGTGAAAGTTAGTTATTAACAAAGGTTGCGTATTGGTTGACCTTCAATCTAGAAGAAAGAAAGCAAAGTGATCTCGAAGAAAGAAACTTCCTGAAAGACGACGATAACTTTCATTCCTTTTTTTAATGGACCTCGAAGGAAGCAAATGATGCATTACCCATTGTTGAGGTATCATTTTAATACTTTATATGATGTTGATACAATTATCACCATACTACTTTTTGAGGGTGATACAAAATCACTGAACACAGCCGAGATTGGAACCAAATTCTGATACGAATATAATTCCAAATTCCCTATGATTTTATAAAAGGTAACTGCGTTGATTTTGACAGAGGTCGATGGGTAGGGGAGAAGAAAGAACCTGTTGATACAGGAGAAGAAGGAGATTCTTTAGCGGTATGTGCACCATTACATTGGGAAAATGATATGAATGGCTAGAGAGGAAATATATATAATTATATAAACATCATGCATCATCTTAGTTTCATCCAGGCAAAACAAAGAACTAAAACTATATCAACCCAGTACTTTATATCAGATTGATATTATCACCTGACTATAAACAAATCAGTCCGCGTTATTGTCAATCTAGTTCAAAAAGCGATGCCAAATATCTGATACTAGTCAGTTTTGAGAACTTATACTTTTACATAAATCATGCAAATTATCGGGTCAATACTAACCAAGAATAATATAAATTATTTAAGCACCTAATGTAAAGCTATTTCGCCTAGTATTCTTATTATTTTCGCTTTAATAGTATTGTTTTCTACTATTCTTTTTTCATTTATTTTCGATCCTTTTTATTGATTTTTCCTCTTCTTTTTTTAATACATTTTTATATATGTTCACTCTTTCATCTTTTTTCCCTTAGTACTAGCACAAAGGGCGAAGGTGATCTGGTGGTAAGGTGTCCGCCCTGGAACCGGAGGGTTTCAGGTTCGAGACCCGATTCTATCCATGAGCCATCCGGCAAGCGGGTCTGGTGCAAGTCCGGACAAAACGTCCTCTCACTGGTGTGGTGTGGAGTGGAGAGGTGGATGAGAGCTCCTGTGTCGTCCTCGTCATCTGACTGCGGTTCAAAATTACAAGGTCCGTATTCAATCCCTAGTGTTGCTTTACAACAGAACGTTGATATAACTGAACTGAATTATACTATCACAAAATATTGTATGACATATCCTTAGTATTAGTCGATTTCCAAAATGCCGGGCAATGTTACGGAAATATTGTACTCATGTTGGGCATTATATATTGATAGAATAGATTATACATTTACACCTATAATTTTTTAAAATTTTCACTTTTAATTCTTAGTGGAATCTCACAAGTAATATTATATATTCTTGTCGGTTTGTTTATACATTTTTTATGCATTTGTATGCTAATTTGTGAATATATATTTGTAACGGTTATACACTTATTTATAGCATTTTAACTTTTGTTAAGGTATTGTCTTATATAAGGCTCCAATTGGCTGTAATTTTTTTATTTTTTTACATTTGTAGCACGCGAGAACGTTCAATTAATGATCAATTGTAATAATAATATACTCAGATTGCAACAGGATATACTATCCTGTTGTGGAGGATATACTCCGATACTATATCCTGCTGCACAATATTGTGCAATATTGGGCAACATTATATTATATTACTTATATAATATTATATAATATTATACAATATTCTGAATATTGTACAATATTCCGAATATTGTTTAATATCATGTGACATTGTACAATATATGTGGGTCTTGAAATATTTGTTTTATTGCCGCATTGAAGAAAGACAGTCGAATCGCCATGGCCGAAAGGCCATGGCACTGTTCTCATGATCGAGAGACCTGGGTTCGAATCCCGCTAGAGACAATGCGATTAATAGTATGTGTAAATACTTAATTCCTTGATTTTATTTTTTCCTTTATTTCATGTTCTAGAAGATACTGGACATTTCTTTACACCAGACAAGTGTTCTGGACTTTTCTTACTGTCTCCAGAAGAGTATTCTGGAACTTTCTCTGCTTGTATAAAAACAGAAGATTTGTCAGTTACTGTGTTCCGAGTTTAGTTAATAAATTGGTTTAGTTCTAGCACTTGTGTGTGTCTTTCTATACCATATTGGGCAACATTATATTATATTACTTCTATACCATAGAAGTAATATAATATAATGTTCTATACTATAGTATCTACGTGACATTATTTTATACTATAAAATACATATATTATGTAACAAATCTTAAATGGTTCAAATGTGCAATATCATATTAAATTATTTAATACAGTATTTGATAGTTATTTTATATGCAAAGAAGCTGCTTAGTTCCCTTCCAAATAAAATTTCGACAGCTGTGGTGCGACAGTTAGACAGCTGTCCAGTAAGTCGACAGCTGTCTTTCAGCTATGAAATACTTTTTCGGAAATTTCCTTTCTATAGATATCACCCCAATCAATTGCATCAATAAAAATGAAATGCAATTTTAACAACAATCTAAATAATAATAGTCCGAATTTAGCTTTATTCCATCTAATCAACTGACAATTCCCAAAATGAATATATTGATATAAATAAATCAATGGAGCAGGCAGGCACATCGGAAAATAAAACTTGTTCTTTCAAATCAAAATACATTACCAAAACACTATTGAAGCATTTATATCTCAAACGAACGCTGTTAAGCAACATTTATCAATGAGTTAGAAAATCTTTTATGTATTAAGGGAAGTTTGAATACTCTTTTTCAATAAACATAGCAGGATGTAAGATTTCTTGATGTGTGGAAATCACTAGCCAAGGGGTGTTTACCAAAATCACATTAAAAAACTTCTTTGCGATAAAAAAAAAATGTTCAGAAATGCAAAGGGAAAAAAGGAATTCAGGTCTCAATCAAAATGTGCAAAAATATATTGTAAAACATAGTTGATTAATGCCTTGAATCTTAACTTGTAGAGGAAGTTAGAAAATCCTGTAAATGAATATGCACATTCAACATTTGTAGCCTTCGTAATTAAGTTTTCAAAATTGGGGAAAAATCTCGATGAATATTGCATTTGAACTTGAATTATATACAATTGCTCAGCTGAACGTCAGGATTCTTGATGTTAATTGTTATGAAAAATATTCCCCAAACACTTTCTTTTTAATACAGTTCAATACCCTAAAAAATTATACAAATCTTGTTTATTTATCTTTTTATTGGCATAACTTTTGATTTCAATCTTTTGAAATATATAAGATGGTAATTATTATAAGAATTCGGGTCTCGGTGGCATGGTGGTAAAGTCTCGACTTCGGATCTGGAGGGTTTCCAGGCTCCAGATCCTCTTCCGCCAACGAACCGTCTTGTAAGGGGTCCTGGTGTACCCTAAATCCGTCGGGTCAGAACCTCCTTCCCGTAGAGTGGTGTGGAAGCTTAGGGAGAGGGTTGTAAGCTCAGGTGTCGTCCTCGTCATCTGTCAGTGTGTGAAAATTACGTGGCCAGTCTCGAAATATCCCTAGTTTTCTTTAAAACGGGATGTTAATATAACTAAACTAAACGACTTTAATAATTATTTTTAAAATAGTAAATATTTCCAATAAATATAAAAAATCTTTAATTCATTCATTTATATTTTTATTTTATGCATAATTCTAAACAGAATAATAAATAGTATTCAGTTAAATTCTTATGTATCTATTTTGTTAGAGAAGAACTGCTTGCAACATGAACTCTGTAACTAAA
Source organism: Argiope aurantia (assembly GCA_026543865.1). Taxonomy (NCBI): domain Eukaryota; kingdom Metazoa; phylum Arthropoda; class Arachnida; order Araneae; family Araneidae; genus Argiope; species Argiope aurantia. Next base: position 830,300 of record JAPMOR010039662.1, on the reverse strand, counting down.
AGTGTCTGTATTTATTACTAGTAAATAGTAAATGATCAGTGAAGATCCTGATAGTAACTACACATTTTTTTTTCATCTCTGTAGCAAAAATGCATAATTTTCTCCAAGTATTTAAATTTCAATAATCCTTTGTTTTTCCTTTATGCCCTCGAATTTCTCATCATGGAAAACACAGTATTCTGTTAAGAAGAAAAAAAATGCCAAATCTTTAAAATTACCAGGAAAAAAAATTAATTGGAAATCAATAAAGAAAGAGCGATTTCGACGAATATTTCTTTTAATTAGGGAGAAGTGTTCGAATAGCAATCTAAAATGTTTGAGAAAAAGATATGAAATAGTAATTTCGGTTGATCGTATTTTAATTTTCAATTCCAAAAGTTTTCGGAAAACCACATATTTTTTTCAAAATAAAATTCAATAAAGTATGTTAGAGAAACAAAATAATGTTTTAGAATAGTAAATTCACGTGTACATGCGAAAGCAAATGCGAAAAATTCCTCAAAATAACACAAATCTGAAATCAAACTCTTTCTGCAATTAATTTTAATATTCTAACTCCAAGATACACTGAGTTACCATTAAGATTATCTTTGTACCAATGCCAAAGCTGGAAGTGTGATAAATTTGACTGACTATTGCACATATACGCCATATTTTATTTTATGTTCATAGATACGAAATATTTATATCATAGAACAAATAATGCAGTAAAGTTTTGAATCGATAAAAATTTAGGTAATTGCTTTTATTTCTCTGTAAAAATAATCGTCGAGAGTTTTTCATTTTTATACATATGAAAAACAAGAAATGACATATAGATAGTTTTTTAATCGAAAGGCATTTTTTTATTCAGCTTTAATCCTTTCACTAATAAATCGACACAACCGGCAGTACAAATTTTACACAGGGGACCCAATTTAAATTTTAAACAAGAGGTATTAATGACTATGACTCAGTATTAATGACTATGACTCATTAATACTGGGAACTTATCTTTAAGAAGATTATTTAATAGCTACTTGATTAAGAATATATTTACAAATTAGAAGAGAATAAAACCCGTTCGTTGGTTGCCGCCAAAACGAGAGGAAGTCAACGAACCCCTGGTGGCGAGAAGGGAAAGTTCTTTACAGTCAAAACTGGTTATAGTTAAGTCCTTGTTTCCGACAGTCATGAACTTCATGCACCGTAAAGCTTTCGCACTGGAATTAATTAAAATGGATTAAAACTTTGTTTCCTTCTAGTCATTTTTTTCCATAAAATTTTGCAAGTAGTTAGTAAATGAATTATTAATAAAAAATCGATAAACTCCTTAAAGTCTATCATAAAAAGAAAATACAGTCCTTATAGATCAAACGAGCAGAACTAGATTAATGTTTTTCGCAGTCATCTGAAGAAAAACTCTAACGTTATCTGAATGTGGTTTGAAAGTGAAATATGTTTTTTCCTCCTGTTTCCTTAATAAATTTCAACCTAACTGCTGCATCTTCTGACTTTCTTTATGTTAAAATTCGTATGAAATCTAATAATCCTATTTAAAGTTGCACTGATTTATTAGATTTTTTTAAAAATAAATTACCTTATTTTTATGTCTTTATTTCGTCATTACATTTTTAAGTATTCATAAATTGCAACAAACATTTGGCAATTTAAACTTTTAAAATTTTGTAATTTTGACAATCTTTTAAGACTATTGCATCTTGTTTTGAATTTGCAATATTTGATGTAAAATATCTAGAAAACTAAGCTTCGCTCGGCAAGGTTTTTTTTTTTTTTTTTTTTTTTTTGTAAAATTTTTTTGTAAAGTTTTTTGAAAATATTTAGATGCGAATCACATACTGATTACATATGAATATTTTTCAATTTCACCTACATATAAACTGGTCATTTAAATAAAAAATCACTAATGCACTTAGTTTAACATGTTATTCAAAACTATCTGCTATATTACAGAATTCATTTTACAGTTTTCTATCATTACTCATAATTTTGAACTTACACTCAGTTTTACCACGGTGAAATCGGGTATGAGATGATTTTGTATGACATTGTTAGCATGAGGGCAGATAGAATGACCCTAATAGTTAACTATAAAAAAATGTTTAAGTGCGCGTATCTATGTAAAATCGGTTTTTCAAAAAAAAGACATCTATAAATAAACTTAAAAATCAAAACTATTAAATATAAATACATAAAACTATTAAAACTATTAAATAAAAATAAACTATTAAATATAAATACATAAAACTATAAAATAAAAAATTAAAGTAAGTGGCCCGAGTAGAAGATACGCCACACACTCGTCATTACCCACACTTCGAAGAGGAATTTGTTCAAATAGTTAGTTACAATTTTTTTGTGTGTAAAATAGTGGTGTTTTTTTATTAAAGACAGCCTTGTAGATAAACCAGAACAAAAAATCCTTATATGAATAAAAAAAATGATGAAAATTGTTAGAGCCGTTTCCCAGACACGGGAAATAAATAAAATTATACATATGCAAGAACTGCTCGTTTGAAGTCATAAGATTCGATTTTTCTTTTCTGTTTTGTCACCTTTTTATGTCCCTGGTGATCTCATAAGAGTATGATTTAATACCCGGCTGTCAATGAATGCTCAATGTCCAAAGAATGATGCTTGCCTTCCAAGATTTTGAATAAATGAACGAATTTCCTACTGTAGTATTATAAGCAATTGCTAAAATATATTTCGTATTTGTACGGATTTAAAATTTATTTTGGGAGACATACGGAAGGGTCACGAATGTTTATTTCTTTGCCAATTTAAAAGGGTGATATACCATGAAACATTCGACTTGCGCCGAATGTTTTTCTCAAATCTTTCAATTCTTGTCAGCAGTTATGGTCAAAAAGGCTAAATATTTCTAATGAGATTTCTGTTTTTGAATGATTATTTTATAGAATTTCTGCCAAGCTCTGTTATTTTTTCATTCATAATTTAAATATCAATACGGCATTTAATATAATTTTCAATTCAAAATATGAGCCATTGTTTTTTTTTTTTTTTTTCGTTTTGCCACTTCGTATAAAAAATAATATTTCTTTCATGAAACCAATCTTTAAACCAAATGTTTAGGCAATGTAAATGAGATCTGTCAATGCCGCAACCCATGAAGAATATCTTTGTGGCTTCGCAAGCGTAATAGTATCTAAAGAAGTTTTTAAACCAATTTCGTAGCTTAAAATTTTTAACTATGAATATTTATTAACAACAAACCTCAATATCTTCAACAATAAAAAAAATTAGCTTATGAACAAAGTTTGAAGCAAGTTCTGAAGAATTTAAATTGTTGGGAGAACAATTATTCAGTTTCTATACTGATATTGAAGCATTATTTAATATATGGAAATGACATTAATTAAGAAAAATCGAAAATTCTTTGGAAACTGACGTAAAAAAATTGCATTTATTTTAGAAATATTTATCAGGGCAAACATTTATTTTTACTTATTGAAAGAAAATGAGCACCTTATCGCAACCAGAATTACCAATATTCAACTTGAACTAGTTTTTGAAATTAGTCGTTCCGAAAAAAATATCATCCAATGTAGAAATGATAATAATGAAGAAGAGATAACAAGCGCGTTAAAATGAAGGCATTCATGTTTATTTTTACTTTTATTTTCAACGGAAACCAATGTTTATATGGCCAAAAAGCTTTTTTTAAACCCACGAGTTCAACTCCACTGGTGCAAGCAAATCCAATTTTATGCCCATTAGCAGTAGAGGTGCGTTGTTGATATTTTCGTCTAGTAAACAGTTTACTTGAAAAGGATTATTTCAGAGTTGTCGAATATGACAAGGAGAATAAAGACTAAAGGAACAACAAGGATGAAAAAAATGAGTTGAAAAGAGAGCGGGAAAAGTCGAAATTCGATGGTTGTTAGTTCAATTTTGACAAAATTCAAACAACAACAAAGCCTTTAGAAAAAGAAAGAAATGAATAACTGGAAAAGACTTATAATTTATTAAAATATTCTATAAAATTTAGTAGCACTAGTATCTGTAAAACTTCGATAAATTTCTCAAAGGGATCAAGAAACAGACCTTATTATTATTACTACTACTAATACTTTCCGCCTTTGGCGACCAGCCAGTTCGCCAGCATTAATGCTAGCTAACATTTTTTAATTAAATATTTGGTGTAACTTGTCTCTTAATAGCTTCTTCAGCAAAATATTTTAAAGATTCAAATTTTAATACCCTATAATTCATTCATATTATCGTGGAGACCTGAAGCCGTACTGTTCATTGTATTATTTCTTTCTCTTGTTTTATGTGAACTCCCGTAAAATTTCAACTTCAAAGTACAAATGATTAAACTGCAATTAACCTAAAAATATTTTACTTTCTGAAAGTAAGTATTTTTTTTGTTTTTGAAATGAATACTGAAAACTGTCTGATGTGCACTAAAGAATAATTTTCTTAATTTATATAATATCTCAAAGAATAATTCAACAAAAATTTATCTAATTCCTCATAAAATGAAATTTTTAGTTTTACTATCAAAAGGATTTTAAAGACGACAATAACAATTTTGTTTCCGTCTATAAATACACTTCAAAAATTATGGAGTCTAAATATTATACAGACTTTTGGACCTAAGGAATCACAGTTTGCTAAATACCCAACGTTTAAATAAACAAATGAGCATTTTTATCTTTTATCAAATCTGTCTGATTTATGAAGTTTGAACATAACAAATTTATAACAATCCACATTTTCATAATCTTAGGACAATGAGTCTGGAGAAACCATAAGCCTCTAATTGGCGTATCTTTTTTGAGACGGTCAATGAAGTCGTATAAAATTAAAGTGTAAAATTCAAATTTTCATTAATGAGTTCAGTTTCAGTAATTGATTTAGTTAATTGAAGTGCAACTCTTTTTTAAAATATTAGTGCATCAAGACTATTTTGTTAAATATTAATCATAAACCAGAGGATCTATCAAAAAATTTTAATTCATATTTCATATGAGTATTTATTGAATCAAATTGCATAAAATATAAAGATTTTTCGGTCATTTTAACAGATGTATATCTATTACTAAATATTTCCAAATTAGCCGTTTCGGTGCTGATTTGATTGGATATCCTTTATATATCAAACCATGTTTGCCTTAAATGAAACTGATTTATGGGATTAATAATATAAATATCTTTAAAAAAATCATAGAAAACTTTTCTTACATTTATTTCTTGGAAAATATCATATTTTATATTTATTTCATTTCATATAGTCACGCGCTGAAAATTACTTTACTGAATTTAATTTGCAGTAATAATTAATATATTTTTTAATTTGAATTTTTGTTAATGGGATGTCAACACGTTGATAAAAGATAATTTTCTGCTATGCACACCTAATGTACTCGTGCAAATTAAATTTTATTTTTAATTCTCGCGAAATAAATTGGTAGAAAGGTGGTTAAAATATATTTTTTTAAAATCCATTAAAAATAGAAATTTAACTTAAAGGTTAAAACAGGGATATCATCATAAAGATAATTTTTTGAACTTTAATTTGATGTAAAAGTCATTTTTGTGAGATAATATTTTCACTAGTTATAGCAGAAAAACACCAACCTTCCGCTTAATTTTTAATTAATTCTAATTAATTCTAATTATACATTCAAAGAACATCTCACCAACAGATGTTCTTTACAAAAAGAAGAAAACATTTGTAATGAATAAAATTTTATTCATTAATTCATGGAACTTTATTAAAGCTGCAAGCTAGTTTTCATGAAGCAGAAAATGCATTGCAGTATTATAAGTTATGAGAAATTTTAATGACACCTCCAAGGTATCGATAGGTAAATACAGGAATCATAGAATTTTGAAAGTTTTAAATTAACTTTTAACTATAAAGAGAAATAAAAATTATGGTGTTGTTAGAAATATGAACTGCATATTATTTAAACATGTAATTCTAAGTGGGTTCAGAGCTTTAAAAGGCACCATCTGAATCGAATCAATAATTACATTTGCAGTATATTTTGAAAAAGCAATTAATATACGCTATCCCTAAATTTATTGCTTCGAAGTTTAAAAATAAGAGTTTTCAGAACACCCATAATTGTTGGGAACTTATATCAGAAATGCAAAATATATAGATTATTAGTCAGTATAAAATCCAGAAAAGTTTTTTAAAAAGTAAAATCGAGGATATTAAAAGAGATATGTTTCAGTCTTTTTTATCCAAGGCATATAAAGACATATAAGCAATTGATGCATTTTTATATGTACTAATTTGGTAGATTATATCTTTGGCTTATAATATGACCAACACGAAATTTAAAACAATAAAAAAAAATTGTCAACATTACCAAGGTAATACTTTCGAAATGATCTTTTGCGATAATGATCTTTAGATCACTTACGTTTCTGAAAAATTTTAGAAATAAAAAAAAGAAAAGAAATCCCATGTTTTCCCCTCTGTAAGAGATACGTGCTAAATTTCATATGTTTTTCTCTCTATAGGTGTCAATTTCAATTGGAAAAGTAACTTTTGAATCTTAACATAAACTTCTATACAAACTCAGGCTGTTGCAAACTGTTATTTCAAAAGAATTCTCATTCCAAAATTAATCTGAAAGAATTTTCTGAATTAAAACATGTATTACTATATCTATTACTAGCTGTAAAGCTATTTGCATACTATTTGTATTTAAAATTTTTTAACACCACAGCATGATTTTTATGATTGCAACACGTTCACATTATTTTCTTTATTTTAAAATCTGGCAATCGAAAATTTAATTCAGATTTTTTGCTAAGTGCTTGTGCTTAATAGAACAAAATTTAGAATTATAAAAAAAAAATTAAAAATCGATTTTTTTTATTTGGGAAAAACTTGACATGAAAATATTTTTTAAAATAATATTAGACTTACTGTTCTCTATATTTTCAGAGAATTTTTATTGAAAGTCTTAAATAAAACATAAAACAATTAATTGAAATTATTTGAGACCTTTCACTCGATGAAAATAACAATCAATCCTCATATTTAAACATTTTTGGATGATAATTAAATACAAGAGAGAAAACCGCTGTTTTCTTTGGGAGATATTCAATTAATTCAATTCTCAAAAAGTATTTGGAACAACAAATTATAAGCATTTTTAAAATGCAATTAAATGGATGATTAAAAATTTTATGAGTTATTTATTATAAATTCAAGATCTGCATTTGTCTTTTATGCATTTTTAAACTTTATTGCTTTAAATGATGCAAACCAAGGAATATTTAAATCCACTTACCCTAACTATGCGTATTTGATCGGTTTCTTTTAAGCAATTTTTAAATTAATACTAAGGAAAAGAAAAATAAACCTGCAATTAATTTATCTTTTACATTTTTAATATATAGATAGAAAAGTTTTGTTGGAAAAACTTTTAATTATGTAATTCCGAATTTCCTTCAGTTTAATCTTTGTTTTAAATTTAAGAACAAAGTTATTTTTGTAATTCTTCCTGTGTTATGTACATTCGTTTAATTTAATTGAATAATATCAAATGGAGAAAAAAATGCTGCACAATGCACAGTGAACAAAAATATCTATAATTATTATGCATTAATACGCATTTATAATTTATTTTTATTAGTAGAAATTTAATAATAACATTAATTAATTAATTTAATGAATTAAAAGAAAAATTAAGGAATAAAAAGTAGAAATGTGTTTCCCCAAGACCTACTTTTGTCTCTTTTAATAAAAATTTTATTGTTTTGACATGACAAAAAAAAATTCAAAATTAATTTTACTACTTATTTTAGTTTATTTGGTCAAGCCATTTATTTTTTTATTAGTTTGTAAAATTAATAAAAACTGTGGTAAAAACTTTTTTTGGCATTTCCTATATTATATTTCTTATAAATTATAAAACTAAACAATTTTATGTCTCTTGTATTACAATTTTAAATTTGCTGTGTCAAAAAACATTTTTTTTTCTTCAGCACATATCTTATAACTTTAAACGAACATTTCGTTTATATATATAAATTTATTTATTTCGTGTATCTCGGAAACGGCTCAAACGATTTGGATCAAATTTTATATTTAGATAAGATTTTGCTTTTTAATTTTATCTATAGAAGTGTCTTTCCTAAAAAAACGCGATTTTACACGCACACAAAATAATTATAATGAACTGTTAGAGGCGTTTTCTATCGTCTCTCATGTTTACAATGTCATATAACGCCATCGCGTAAATTTTGGGTTATTTACAATGTTGTTATAGGATGATAACCTACTGGTGCCTAGAAATTTTGTAAAATGGCTCTATATGGCATTATACGATTACAAATACGTTCGCCTCACTACCAATAGCAACAATTCAATTATTGTGTTAACCAATAAGAATAGTATTTGAATTAACTTCATTCATGATTTTTTATGCAAATGACCGGTTTATATGTATGCATATGAACTGGACATTTTTATTTAAATGGCCAGTTCATATGAAGTATGCGATTCGTATCTAAATATTTTATCCGAAAAAAAAACAAGATTAAAAAAAAACTGCCCGGAGAAGTTTCGTCTGCCAGGTACTTGTCTTTCAAATTAACTTGATTATACTATAAAGCAGTATTCAGCTTTTATGAATGAACTTAATCTGTACACAATATTGGATTTAATGGGGAAAAATAGATGAACGTTCATTTTATTAGAGGTAATATTGCAATGACAAAGACATTAAATTTTTTTCATAATTATTGATTTGCCACTTTCACGGGTAGAAATCATTCAAACCAAAGGGAGCGGTCTCTCAAAAATTTTTCCATACTCTCTAATTAATTTGCTATGAAAAAGCATGTCTTGCATGCCACTGGAGTACAATAATTACGAAATTTAAAATTTTGAGGGGAATTTGGCATTTTTATTGACTTTATCGTGTGACATTTTGTGGATGGTTTGGCAATTAGACACTGGCATGCAGTAAATAGTATTCAAAAATCAAATTTGTTTTTCAGGCATGTTTTTCTCAACCGACTGAAACAAACATTTGACAGAAATATACAAATTAGCCAAAATTCTCATACCAAATTTGATATATTAAATCATTGCGCTTCTGAATTATTGCGTTTATTTGTATCTGAAAGCCCAGACCGACAGACAGTCAACCCGTAATTGCATTTGACTCAAAATTTGATACTATAGATGTGAAATCTATGTGCCGAATCTTATCTATCTAGCTCTCTTCATTTTATAGTTACCGTGTTCACTTATATTCGAACAGCCGGACAGACCGACTTCCTCTGAACAGATTTTTTACTTAAAATTGATAGAAATCTGCAAATTTGGTGTAAAGACCATATACCAAATTTCCTTCATCTAGCTCAAATAATTTTTGAGTTATATTTATCACAGAGAGACGGACATTTTTCAAAAATGTGCTTATGAAACTCAGGGAGGTCTAAAACGTAAAAATTTGTCAAAATCTCGAGTTTGAATTTTTTGACGATTATTATACTTTCTCTATTCTACGTACAGGAGAAAGTTTTTTTTTTTTTTTTGTGCTCCATTTGACTGAAATCAAGGAAATTCAACAAAATGGATTTGTTTAGCAATAACAATGTTTATTTTCTTTCTCCTTTATATATGAGTGAATAAAACGCAAAGTGCTTTTAAAATGAATCTTGAAGGAATAATTAATAGAAAATAAATAGCATGAAAAAGGAATTAATGTCATTTAAAGTCGATTTCTAAAAGAAGAATAAAAAAAATTCCTAAATCACGATATGTTTGAGGTTACTTCTCCATCGAGCATTCAGTTAATTTTAGTTAATTTTACTTCATACAACTCTAATATTTATTTTGAAAAACTTCCCTACGGATGATTACTTGATACTAAAGTAACCATTATCTATCAAATTTTGAAACTTCAAGATCTAATTGTTTAGGAATCGATTAATGGTTTTGTCTTTTAAATATGCGAAACATTTTATTATATTTTGAAATAGAGATTCCATATTGACTGGAGCCAAACTATTTATTTTTTCCCTTTGGTGTTATTGAAATTCCTCGATTTAGTAGCTCATATTCTGCCATTGTTAAATGAAAATAACTTATTAAAAATAATTGTTGAGAAACCAAATTTATTAGTGCATTAAAACAGAAAATCTCCTTTATCTTATTTTTATTATAAAACTTAATTTTACACAGTGAAATTTTTTAAAAAAATTGTTGACATATAAACATCTATCGAGCATACCGTTCGAAAGGAAGAGAAAGAAATTTGAACGCAGATATACTGTATTCATTGGATGATGGTATGAAAACATTAACAAATGTGGTGAGATGTATGAATTTCAGCATATGTTCTCTACACAATTTTATAGATCAATGCAGAATTTTTGACGAAATTCGAAAACTTTGATAAAACAAAACATTCCAAAATGCAAGCTCGAATCTCTATTTAGAGCTGAAATGTGAATTCTCAAGCGAGCCGAATGATGTCACATGTTATATATCATAAAATATAATTGTTATAATAAAATTCGAACCAATTTCATTGTTTCGAAAAATCTTTCAATCTGCTAATATTAAAAATTAATGCCTTTGGCCACCAGAAGGTTCACAGGGGCCATTGATTATATTTTAATCCAGTTAAATCATTTAGGTATTCTTTCATGTCAATGATTCTGCCAAATTATAAGGCTTTAAAGCCTGTTATTTTAATTGTCATACATTTGTTCCTTTCATTGACTACATTAATCAGTCCTGTGGCATCATAGCTTTATTAAAAACGTTAATGTCAAGTTTTTCCATCTACTAATATAATCGATATGTTAACTTCACTTTATTTGATTTGTAAACTGCAGAAATTATTATCAGAATCCTTCTTCTTTTGCTTTCAACAATGGAAGAAAATAACAGAATTAAATATTTGATAATGTGTGTGTGTGTGTGTGTGTGTGTGTGTGTGTACACATATTATTAGTAGAGATTATAAGAAAAAACCCTGATCAACCTGATCATTGAGCCTCAACTACTGGTGTGATTTCATCTTTATAATTTTTTTATCGTGAAAGCTAGTGATGTCTAGTCTCCGTTCTCGGATTTTTACACCCTCAGCGCTTTTGCGTATACTTCGGGAATCATTTATTTCGTCAAAGAAAAGGGGTGAGAGGAAAGATAAAGGAGTAGAACTCTACATTTAGAAATAGGTTTAACAGAGATTATTCGCAGGATTTTGAGATGAAATAACCGCTTAACTTTCTAAGTACCATCCCTTAGCTAAGTATAAGCGTCGAAAAGTGTTAGTCTCGGTATCCTCAAACGAACAGCAGATTCATCAATGATCTGACCCCTTTTTACCAATTTCTCTGTACATTCTCTAAGATTCAAAACTACAACATAGGTAAACAATCACAACCATTGTACTGATTTCGATTTTTTTTTTTTTGTTTGAATTACCCTTTTCCGATTATTTTTAGACTTTCACATTAATAAATCTAAACTACTAGACCTATTTTGTCGAATTTTGATGTTAATTAATGTCGCCATTTTCAAGCACAGCAAACCAATCAGAATGTTCAACCGAATTGGTGCAACTTTAATTCAAAACAATGCTTTCATTTCTTGTGATAAGCTGTAATACATCATCTTAGCATGATTACTTTTGACGACTTCTGTTATTTCTATATCCTTTGGCGCCCACAACCTTGGTAATAATATAATTATGTCAAGTATACCAACAATGATAAAGTCATCAAAGCTAAAGAAAGTAGTAGTATTTCAATATTGATTGCATAGCATTTTTTGAACATTTTGCTTCGTTAATTATGCTTCTAGAAGAGCGAAATTAATTGACGATGACAATTGAAATGTATTGCATTTATTGAGAAGGGGGCTCAATCTAGGATTAATGCCGCTCTATCTCTCGAAACTGGAGACTGGGGTGGGGTTGAGGGGGAGTCTAACGAAACTCGAGAACACATCTAAAGGTCTAATCTAATCACATCTAATTGCATGTAATGAAAATTAACGAAATAAGTATACTTTATATCTGCTGGCTGTGACCTGAGAACATTGACACGGTATTTTTTCCTCGGTGCAGAGAGCGTATAGTAGAGTTTTTTATTTATTTTTTTTTCAAAAAAAAGAAGCATGATAACTTATCTAATTGTTATTAAATTTCATATAAATAAAATACTAGCGAAATTGATGCAGGGGTTGTAACTATTGCGCTGGTTATTTGACGTTTATTTTAAATCTATAGATTGATTTTTTACCCTAATTATAGATAATATATTAAAAAACAGATAAGGAAGGTCGATCACCTTGACGTCAAAGGCGGCTAGTTTATATAGAATATATTATTCTGAAATTAATACAAATTTCTCTTTTTGTGCATCTGTATGAAAATAAATTTTAAAAACTCATTAATCAAAAATATAAAAATTTTCCAGTTCATTCCCAAAATGTGGCTTATTATTGAATAACTTTTAAATGATTAATAGTTTATTGCAATTATAATGATATATTTCAAAATGATTCGTTTAAAAAAAATCAAGTAAAAATCGATTTAAAGAACCTGCATAACATTTTACAAAATATGGTCTGGATAGTATCCTTACTTCCAACTCCATTCAAAAATTTCTTGTTTTTACCTGTAATGAAAAAAATATATTCGAAATTAAATATTTGAACAATTTCTTCAGTGTGAGTGTAGCATGGAAACAAGACAGCTTGTCGTATAGGCAAATATTTATATTGAGTTAGAAGAAAACATCTGTGCGTTTTCGAATAAAAGTGATGTTAAATATCTACGACCCGAGATTTTATTTTATCATAGTTCAATATAAATTGGAATCGGACTTTCTTCTTTCTTGCTATAAGGAATGTACTAGTGTAGCTGAAAAAGCAGCTTAAGTCTTCAAATCTTTTGTAAATCAGTCTTCGTGATTTTAGTTTTCTTTTTTTCTTTTTTTTTCCCTTGATATTTCATGTACACAAACTCCAATAATTTAAAACTTTCCTAATTTAAAGAATTCTAACATCATATTCTAAAGAATTTTAATTCTATATTGCAATTGATTAAAATTTAGAAATCTTTTCTTTTTACTTTATGGATACTTAACATTTCAAACATTCATTTTGAATTTTTGAAAACAATTCTTATAGCAGTATAGAATATGTAAACATGATTTGCATGCTTTTCTTTCTTGGAAAAGGTGCTAAAAATTTTCTTTTCTTTTTTTTCTTTTTGATGTTTCATGTACACAAACTTGAATAATTTAAAACCTTCCTAATTTAAAAAACCCTGACATCATTTTCTAAACTATTATTGTAATTTTAATTCTATATTGCAATTGCTTAAAACTTAGAAACCTTTTCTTTTTTGCTTTGTGGATACTTAATATTTCAAACAATTAATTTTATTTTCTGGAAGCCATTCTTTTAGTAGTATAGGATATTTAAACATGACTTGTATGCTTTTCTTTCTTGAAAAATGTTCTTAAAGTATGTTTTTCTTTTTATGTTTCCTGTATACGAACTCCAATAATTTAAAACTTTCCTAATTAAAAAAATCCTGGCATCACATTTTAAATTATTGCTCTTATTTGGCATTGCTATTAACTTAAATTTAGAAACCATTTCCTTTTGCTTTTTGGATACTTAATATTTCAAACAATTCTGCTATTTTTCAAAAAAAATTATGTAATGTATTGTAGAATATGTAAATAGGATTTGCATGCCTTTTTTTTCTTGGAAAATGTTCTTAAAGTTATCTAAATATAGAGAGTATTCACATAACACCAGATAAAATGTAAAAACAAAAATCCCCATAATGATTTACTTAAATCTGTCCTATAGAATCCTCCACGATGCAAAGTTATAGAAAAAATATACTATTCTAAAAGTGCTAAACTTTAAAGAACAAGTAAAAGTGAATCTCACGAAATCTCAAAATTGAATAAGATAAAAGATTTTGAAAAATAAAAGTTTTTGAAGTAAAAGAAATGGTGCCTTATAAACTCATAAAAGGAGAAAAGTTTAGAAAACCATGGAAGATAGACGCATGCCTGTTTTGTGAAGGAACAGACGACCCATTTTAAAATTCTGGACCAAACTCTTCCATGGATTGGACGCAGGTGTCCAACTGTATGATCATCAAAATCAGTAGACCCGACTCCTTTTGATTTTCTCTAATAGGACATCTAAAGAATTGATATATAAAACTCCGGGTACTTAAGAGAGTTACTTGATTGCTCGGCTGCATTTTTATCTCAATTTTGTCCACATTATGATGGTATACTGTTTGCAGTTATACCACTTATAACTAGAAATGCATGGAGGCAATTTTGAGATTATCTTTCATAAATATCATATTATACTATTTTAAAAGCGCTATTGCTGTTTATATTTAAATTTATTTTTCATTCGCCAGATGTGACTTCGCACTTTTGTATACCGCAAAGATACGCAAAGATATTGGATTTTGTATTCTTTTTAGGCACGTAGTAGTATAAAGAATGTAATATATATGGTTCTACTTTTTATGCTTAGAAAGAGGTTTTGATTCGGCAGTTTGGACGGCAGTATCCAAAGTACCCAGCACATTATAGAATTTTATTATAAATTTTGTATTACGCTATAATAATAAAAAGGTATAGGAAGGTGGAAACGAATTTTAAAACTTACACTCTTTGCCAAACACAAAGAAATTCAATTCTAGTATACATTTTGCATCACAAAGTGAGTTGAAGTGGAGAAATATACAATCAATTAGAAATATTATGTTATTTTTATCTGAAAATCTCATCACAAACATTCTAATGTAGAAATTTCTTCAAAGCCTTCTTTTTATGTAAAAAAATAGCAATTTATATATATACTGCATTTCTGCTGAATTTATTGCAGGCTGTTGTTGCTTATGGCACTTGTCATAGATAAGCCCGAATTTCCAGCGTCTTTTGTTTAAATGGCGCCATCTAGGACTAAGAGTACGTCTCAGCAACTCGTGTGCCACCGCCTTTTTCACGGGACGGACTTAATTCATCCACGGACCGTAATTTAGACCTGAATCAGGAAACCATCACCTCTGATCTAGTATCGTCTCGACTTGGAAGACTTTGTGGCTACGTCAGGTTTTTATGTGCACCAGCCACCATGTACACAAAGAGTCTTCAGCCGGTGATATTCGAGCTCACAACTGAAGGGATGTGAATCCAACGCCTTATCAACCAGGCTATCCCGGTCACATTTTATGCTGTTGTAGATGAAGTACCGGATTAAATAAATAAATTTCAAACAGCAAGGATTGTATTAAAATAGGAGTTAATTAATGAAATTACGCATTTATGAATCCCAAGCGTGTCTCCTATGGAGAATGCAGAATATTTATGCCATTCCCTCTATTGACCTAAGAAATTCTTGAAAGTCATTTTTGACTAATATTTTGTTTAGTTTAGTTTAGTTATATTAACGTCCCGCTTGAAGCAACACTAGGGCTATTTTGGGACGGACCTCGTCATTTTGAACAGCGGTCAGATGACGGACTAATATTTTGTGAGTAAACTTTTACTCCCAATAAATAGTCCCTATATGCGAAAAGTTGTTAGAAAAAAGTAGCAAATAAAAAAGGAAACCGGAAATATTAACTTCACGTAATCAAATTCATTAGGCTTATCTTCTTACAATACATAAAGTTATTTACAGCTACAAAACAAATGAAAATAAAAAAAAATGCATATAAAAATGAAATAGGACAGGGTTTTCCACCAGCTCAAAAAGAAAGAGGTCCCCGATAAAAAATTTCTTGAATTCACCAAGTCCAGTTAAATCATTCATTCAAAATTTATCTGTGAATTCGAGCTAAAATCCAGCTCATTAATAATGTTATTATTTCCTGTATTTTTAAATTTACTAGACGTCTCGTAGTATGCATGACCTTCATATATAACATTTAAGAAATGCTACAAAACGTCTCATGATTGGCGTCCTTTCTTAGAGAATTTCAGAAGCAGAAGCAAAAAAATAGTAAGCCCGAATAGCACAAAACACCATACAATATTGTTATATCTTCACGGGTATTGCAAGGCATTAAGAATATCGAACTTCACTTTTAGATATATAATATCTTGAGCTAAAAGTAAAAACATATAATATAAATAGTTGACAGGCTTTTTACAAAAAACTAAATGATTTGTTTACGATTCCGGAGTGAAAAACATAGATTAACAGAGCAATAGTTTCAGAGTCTGCGTAGTTCCGGAACTGATTCAGAACGTAAGCTTATGTTTATGAGATTTTAAGATTTAAAAAAAATTTAAAAAACTGTAAATATTAAAGCTTTTGTATTAAGATTCAATCCATACTTGGAAACTTAAATAATTCAAAAAAAATGGAATGCAAATTTGTGGATATTTTTTAATATGAAAATCTATAATTTTTCCCCTGGTGCTTAAAACGCCTCCTTTGAGTATCAGTCAAGTTGAAATATTAAGTCTCATCCTTTTCTGAGACAATGGTTCATTAACTTGATAATTAAATTCCACTCTTATGAAGACTGCTAATTATTCCTTAACCAGAAATTTAATAATTAGGTAGTTAAAAAATAACTTTTTTTGCATCATGGAAGAATATTGATTGGAATATTTTAATCACTATAGATTAAGAATTCATCACATTTGGTATCAATAAAAATCAAAAGTAATGGATCCCCAAAACGTTCTCGCATATTATGTAAAAACTTGCCAGGCCAGAGAACGCCTTACATGGCAATGGCGTGCAATAGTTATGATATATTAATATTTGGCGTGAATTTAGCATTTTTATTGAATATATTGTGTCATCTGCTGCGAATTATTTGGCGATTAATCCCTGGTATGCGTCAATAGTATCCAGAAATCGAGTTTGTGTTTTAGGCATGTTTTTCTCAACCGGTTTAAGCAAAAATTTATAGAAAAACTGGTCTTGTAGCCACAAATTCCCATACCGAATTTCATATATGCTTGAGTCATTGAGCTTTTGAATTATGACGTTATTTCTGAAAGTGGTGAACGACAGACAGTCAACCCATGGTTGGATTTGAAAGGGGTCAACACTATGAAGGTTAAATATGTGTTTTGAATTTTATCTGTCTATCTCTTTTAGTTTTTTAATTATCAGGATATCTTATATTCGAACAGTCAAACAAACGGACATTATTCAAATTTATTAGAATTCTGAAAATCTAATGTAAAGACAGAATACGAATTTCATTCATCTAGCTGAAAGCGCTTTTGAGTTATCTTTGTTACAGTCAGACAGATTTTTTCAAAAATGTGCTTTTCGAACAAGGAGATTGAAAGCACAAGGATCTCGAGTTCGAATTTTTTTTTCAACGCTTACTATACTTTCTCTATGCTATGCATATGGGGAAATAAAAGTTATGCATAAAATAGTAAGTAAAAAATTTTTTATTTAGACTTAAATTCAACGAGTTGCGTATTGTTTCAATTTAACTTCAAGTATTTGGAAACTACAAGATCTTTACTTATAATAAAAATTCATCTGTGTATGTTACGCTCTGTAGGCCAGACCTTTATATTTAGACCCAAATATTCTTTGGTCGGTGAAATTGTGCACCTCGGAATAAGGTTTTCAAACTTTTAAGTAGAATTCTATTAATTGCACTAGGTTGTCCTTGTAGAATGGGATAGCCTGTTTGGTAAGACGTTGAATTCACGTCTCTTAGGTTGCGAGTTCGACCCCTATGTGTATGGTGGCTGGCGCACGTATAAATCTATTATGGTCACAAAGTCCTCCATGTCGAGAGTAATAGCACTGGGGGTACGGGATCAGGGGCGATCGTTCTCTGTTTCAGGTCTGAATTTCGATCTGTGGATGGGTGAATGAAGTCCGCCCCGTGAAAAGGGTTGTGACGTGTGTGTAGCTGAGTCGTTCTCTTGGTCCTAGAGGGAGCCACTGGAAAAACAAGAGACGCGCTCTTGGATTGAAATCGCTGTCTTCTAAAATCTGTGGGCTCGTCTATCACAAGTGCCGTTCGAAACAACAACTGTAGACATTTTTTAATTCCCTAGATAATTTGCAGAAAGAAACAGAAAGCCAATATGTAGATGAATGGTAAGCGACACCTCCAATTTCTATTAAGTCGTACCACATCAACAGACTCAGCTATGAAGAGCATATTAACATATTCGTGTTACATGCTTAGGCTAAGAATTTAGGTATTTAAAATGAAGGAATCTGATTTTCGTGCATGGTTTCTTTCTTAACTGAATTATGAAGAGATTAGAATTCCTTAAATGAAATTTTTATCAAAAATTCACTCAGATTTTAAAAAATTAAGTGATGATAATAACAATCTATTTTATTCTTTTACCTGAACTTAACTGAAGAGTGTGTATGCGTACAAAACATATCGCTTATTTACTCGTTTCAGGAGTCACTAAATCTATCAATACTTTTATACTAATTACCAAAAATAACAAAAAAAATTATTCAGGATAATGATAGATTTCAAACTCTAGATAATGACAAAGAAATAATGTAAAGTCTTAATGTGCTAGCAGCAATAAACTGTATAAGTAATTTCATGAATGCATTGCGCTGATTGTTTAACTTCAGCAATCCATAAAAATACTAAATCTTTTTCGGGACGTGTGAGACTGAGTCTGTGCAAATTTTAAGCGGATAAACTAGATGTATATAAGTTTGGTTGTAAGAAAATTGCAATGAGATAATATAATTAATCTTTTCGATGCTTTTTCAAAGACCAAAAACAAATCTCTCTAGAATAAATATTCTGGAAATTCTTTCGATATTTAATCAAAAATAGAAAATTGTGCGTGTGTGTGTGTGTGTGTGTGCGCGCGCGCGCTTCTTCTTGGAGCGAAAACTTTTGACGATCCTGCCCTTCATTGGCCAGACAGAAGAATTGGGTACATGGTGGACATTCGTGCCAAGTTACAATTTTTTTTGTTGGCGATAAGATGACAAATGCGACATCCTTCTTTATCATATTCTAATAAACTTAAAAGCGAAAAATTGATGTCTCAAAAGCGATAAGTCGCTATATTTCTTTCCGTGCATTTTGAGGCTTCGAAAACACCCAAACCAAAATAACATCATCTTCTCACAAGATAATACAATGAAATGAGATAATTCTTATTTTCATTGTCTTTACAAAGACGAAAAATTCACTCTAGACTAAATATTCCGAAAATTCCTTCACTTTTTATCGCGAAACAAAGGCGGGAAATAAATGATGAGGTCTGCCCCGAGGATGGTTCATCAGTCAACGCCCGCCATTTCCTCGAAGTGACCGTTTATTATCTTAAAATAATAATAAAAAAATTGAAGATCAATAACTCTGTCAGTTTTGATAGCAGTAAAGTGGATATTTTTTCGCTTAGAATATGAACACTTGAAGGACATTTTACAAAAATTGACTAATACGACCATACAACTAAAGAAAAGAATTAGAATTTGTCATTTATTCAGCATTACATTTATTAATCCAAATAACATATATTGTAATTATTTGAGTCATTTGTAGCCTTTTTTTGTAGCCTCGTAAAAATTCTTCCGAGAAGGTACAGTAATCGTCAAAAATTCAAACTCACGATTTTGACGAATCTCCACGTTTTAGTCTCCCCGAGTTCGAAAAACGCATTTTTGGAGAAGTTCCAAATGTTTGTCTGTCTGTGATAAAGATAACTCACAAACACTTTGAGTTAGATAGTTGAAATTCGGTATATGGCCTTTACACCAAATTTGCAGATTTTTGTCATATCTTAAGTAAATTATATACAGGGTTAGTCTGCGAGACTATTCGAATATAAATCAACACGATAATTGCAAAACGAAGAGATCTAGATAGATAAAACTCGGTGCACAAATTAAACATTTATATTGTAGATGGCTCCCAAATGTTGAACCAAATCTAAAAGGAGGTTGACCGACTGTCTGTCTGTATTTTCAGAAAATGCATGTAACGTGATAATTCAAAAACGTAATGACTTAAATGTATTAAATTGGATATGGAATTTCTTGACTGGAAATGCACTTTGTGTCAAATTTTTGTTTTAATCGATTGAGAAAACGTGTATAAAACACAAATTCGATTTTCAGATGATATTAACCCCATGCCAGAGATTAATCGTCAAATAAATCGCCAAGGATAACATGAGATATTCAGTAAAAATGCAAAATTCACTTCAAAGTTAATATTTCGTAACTATTGTGCACCGGTGCTATATAAGGAGACAATATAACAATTTATTAGAGAGTATGCAAGAAAGTTTTGGGGAGACAACTCCAGCTGGAAGTAAGTGCGTAGAAAATCGCTATTGAGCTATGATAGAATGGACATTCTATACATCTAACACCGTATTATATGAAAAATAAATTACAAATACCAAAGTTTGTTAAGTAATTTTAAACACTATTGAAAGATCATTTTAAAAATCACAAAATGTTAATCAAATATGTATAATCATTCAGTGAAAGTAGATTGAGATTGGAGCACAATGCTTGGATGGTAGTATTAAGTGTATGATATGTTAATTAATGCTAAGAAGCTTTCTAAATAGACATATATAACTTCAAATTTAATAGTCATTCTGACCAACATAGCAACGGATAGCAATACTCGCATTAATTTTAATACGAAAAACTGTAACTTTAAACCAAACATAAAGATTTATTTTTGCTTTGAAAGTTAGCCAGCTTCATTGGCTCAGTGTTAAGAACCAAAGAATTTTTCAAAGGAAAGTTTTTCTTGTATTTAAAAGTAGATAAAACGTATTGTAATTTGCTTGAATGTTTCGACAAAATTATTGATTCTGAAATCAAAAGAAATTCAATTTTAATTACGCTTCTAATGATCTTGGTTTAAAATAAATATATCAGTAATAGGATGAAATCGAAGAACATGGTAAGTAAAGTAAATACGAGGGGTTATCCAAAAAAGGGTTTACAAGGCAAAGGAAAAATGCTTTATTAACAATAGACACAGGATACAAATGGTAATTAATAGACATAGGTGGCGGTCACTTCTCTACATAATCACCAAACCTGTTGAGGCATTTATCACACCGCTGGACCCATTTGTTTAACCCGTCTTGGTAATAATCAGGTTCCCGGCTGTTGAGCCAGTTCTCAGCAACTTTTTTTGAACATCACCGTCTGATATGAACCTTGTTTCGTATAAGTGTTTCTTCAATGCCGGGAAAAGGAAATATTCACTGAGAGCCAAATCGGGGCTATAACTCCAGACCTTCCATCTATACATTTCCAGCAATCTCTCTGCCCGCTTCAAAAGAACGACACCATTTCGCCACCTGGTGTCTACTCATTGCTTCGCCCCCTTGACACTTCAACGATTTGTCTGTGAATGTCCGATGGGGACACATTCTTGGCCCATAGAAATCGTATCACGGCTTGCACCTCTGTGCGAGACCACATCTCTAGACGTCCTGCCATTACTGTCGCTGTTTCAGGTCTCAGTACTGACGCTGTCTGCTCGAACGACCGGTCTAAGACAACCAGTGCCATCTGTCCCCACTCTGGGTAACAATAATCACATCCACGAATTTTACTTTCCAAATACTCCTGCTTATAAACTTTTTTTTGGATCACCGGTCTTAAATCAATTATCAAAGGACATGGTTTCTGCAAGGAAAATGATCATGGCTCAACTCAATTAATTATCATATCTACTCTGCTCAGCTCAACTCAGGAAATTATCATATCAAAATCAATTTTAAAACCATGGAGTGCACAAATATTATTCACTAGTATTTTGGAGTATTTTATTATCTTGCTGTAAAATGAAGAAATAATGTTGAAAGCAAGGGACTTATTCATAAAGGTAAGTCATTCATATATCTATCTATATCTATACTTATAATAAAGCTCAATGTGTGTGTGTGTGTGTATGTTGGCGCTCTACAGGCCAGACCATTCAACCTACAGCTACCAAATTTGGCATGTGTATACCTTGGAGGCCGGGAATGTGCACCTGGGGTTTATTTTTTCGAATTTTTAACTAGAATTTTATTTATTTAAAAATGAAGCGAAATTTTGACGTGTTTCTGCTATAACTGCCGAAAATATTACCGCACAAAAAAGATTTTTACATGAAGTTAAAGATAAAAAATTTATCTTTTAAATAATACTACTGTTTTAAACTTAAAATTAAATTTCTATTTTTAATGAATTTTTAAATAAATATTTTAACTATGTTTTTCAATAATTTTTTTCGTAAAAAATAAAAATTAAGATTAAGCACGTTTCGCATTCATGGGAAAAAAATAGCTTTTTTCAAAGTATTGCCATCACATTGATTAAAGCTCTAACTGAAAATAAATTAAATCTTTTTGGAAATTAAATCTGCAAAAATATAATTTTCGGCACGTGTCTGTAGGAAATGAAACAAATATGAAATATTATTTTTTCTATTAAATAAATTTAAGAAAAATTATTTTATGATCTTTGACACTCTCTATACAGGGTGTTTATTTAGTCCCGGACCCATTTTGATGTTTAATGACTCATAAATTAATGAAGATATAAACAAACTTATGGCATTTATTGATGGAATAAGTCATATATTTTCCTTTTCAGGTTTGAATATTTTTACTTTTGTAAATATCGTCTGCGCGTGTTTTTAATTTCAGATAATTTCATTTTCCAGTCTAAATATCTGTACTTTTTAAATATCGTCTGCTTATTAATTGCATTTTTCTCTCTTCTGTTTTTGGCAACTATTGAAATGTTATGTTTACTTTTGATGTGTTTGTTCTATGTAGTACTTTTGTATATGATGTTTTATTCGAGCGGATATTAAGGAGAATGCATACACCACCAGAGAAAGCACAGATTTTATGGTGGTCATAGAGTTAATTTCCAATCAATTAAATCATGACTTTTAAGAGTTAATTTCCAATCACTTACACAGATTGATTTATGAAAATTTGAATATCACTATTCAATAAAAAAAGGATAATTTTTGATTTTCCATCGATCGCTTCAAAGAAAATACGCCAATCAGCGCGCAGGTTTCTCAAGATTAATTGGCCTAAGATTATGAAAATGGTGAGTTTTTCTAGATTTTTAACATTCTAAACTTCATAAATAAGTCTTAGTTGATCGTGTAAAATAGAAACATTCATTCATTTATTTAAAATTTGGTGTGTCCAGAATATTTATCAGAATATACCTTACTGCATTAAATATAGACTTCATAATTTTTGAAATATATTTATAGGCAGGAACAAAATATTATTATTAATTTCATTTTAATCCTTTTGAAAGCAAAACTCTAAACTGAATTTTATACTGAATCTCAGAAATTTTTGTTGTATTATTCTTTGAGATATTACATATATTATGAAAAATATTTTGTAGTTCACATGAGACTTAAATACCGAGCGATTCTGTTTGCAATACTCACATTCAATAATAATAATAATAAATAAATAACAATAAAGATGATAAATAAAATAAAACGCTTGGTTTTATTAAAAAATATCTTTATATTAATTGCAATTTCATCATTTCCACTTTAAATTAAAGTTGGAGTTTTACCGGAAATGACCACAAATTCGCAAAATATATATAGTAAATTGAACGAAACGTTCTAAACAACAGTATAAGTTTGGTACGACTATCAAAATTTGAAGTACTAAAAATGTTTTGTTTGAGAATCTATAAAGAGACCAGTTACTTAAAATATTTAATTGAAAATTGTAGCGCTCGGTAATACTTGCGAACCGGTTGGTTGCCAAAGGCGGCTAGTAATAAATAATAGTAATAAAATTCATATCGAATCCCATTAGATGGCACAGGCTGTCTATTGATAAACATATCACGGCTGAATGTTTTCAGAATTATTGCGCTTCGTTTTCCTGATCCGCAGCAACATCAAATTTCTTTCTTTCAAAACCTTTGATATGTTTTGTTGAAATTTATTCTCTGTAATTATGTTGGCCACTTACTACTGACTTAGCAACTAAAATGAACAATTCTCATTAATTCTAATTAATCTTATTAATTCTAATTAAACTCTTAATTTTAACAAAGTAAACTTACTTATAACCATTATTTTTTAATACTGATTTTTTTAAAAAATTTTTTGGTACTTTAGCTTGCGAGTAGATGATATTGTGATTTTCTTGACTTTGAAAAAAGAATCCCTTAATATGCGATCATGTAGTCGTCAACATAGCAATAAATGTATATTCTAAATGTATTTTCCAATCCCTTAATATGCGATCATGTCAATAAATGTTTATTCTAATTAGGGATGCAAACCCTATCACTTAACATTAATATACAAATTTTTTATAGCTCTCCTCTTAGCTCTAAATATCTACGGCATCGTTACAATATCTTTTCATTGGCCGGCATTCAAAACATCAAACCGCATAGTGAGAATATTGAATAATATCTTGTGCTAATAACGTCCTTGCTTAGGTAGCATATGAAACATATAGATAGTGTAGATGAAAGGATACTTCCATGCTGCAAGATTGCATTCAATATAAAATTTATACAGTAAGATTTACTTGTATTAATTTTACTGTGAACAGATTTTTTTTATGATTCTGATCATCTCCTTAAAATTTCCGTAAGCCTTTCTTGCGTTTAAATGAGATCAGATGTGAGCTTTCCCGATTGTTTCCCTTTCTTTATAATCAAAGCTCGGTAAGATATGCCAGGAAATAGCAGCTAGAAAATATGCAATTGGTGACTGATTTTTTTCATGCTAAAAATAGTTTAACTCTTTTCTCAATTCTAAGAATGTCTTGTTAATTAGTAAAGGCTTGCTTCTTCTTGATATTTGAGAGACAGTTGTTGTTTAGGCCAAAATTCTATCAAATGGACTAACTAAAGTTCGAATAGGCAAATCCCTACTGTAAGAATATTGTAATCTCCTTTTTAAGAAGGGATTTATAAGTCTTGTGTTAACTGCATCAAGCTTGATAAAGAAAATAAAGTAAGAAAATTCTGTAAAAATTTAACAGTGATATATTAATCAATAGACAACTTTTGCCATCTTTGTCAGAGTGCTATTTGATGCTACATTTTCTTCTTTTTTTCTATCTACCCTATTATTCAATCTACAAACTATGCACATTAGAATTCCTGTTATCGCGGAAATTAATACAAGAACAATTCAGTTTATAAATTCAATTATCGAAGAAGCAATAACACAATTTTTTTCTTGTTTATTTGTAAATTAATATTAGAGGATAATAGATAAATTACAAAAAAGGAGAATTGAATTTTAATTTCATTTATTTATTTTTAATTTTCAAATTTATCGAAGAAGTAATGCCACAATTTTTTTCTTGTTTGTTAGTAAATTAATATTAGATAATAATAAGTAAATAAATAGATTAGTAAAAACGAGAATTGAATTATAATTATTTACATTACATAAATTTCTTATTAATCTAATCAACATCAATAAAAATCTTTTGTGATAATTTTTTAGTACAATATAAAACCAAGTACGAGAATTTATCATTAAAAATTAATCTACTTTAACAACTTCCAGTTTTAAATCAGTAAACTGACTTTCACAATATTATGATTATCTTCTTCTTAAAGATCATTATAAGATCTGGAATAATTCATTCTGTAATATCAAATGAATAACTAAAGTTTTAAAATATGATAAAATGTATTTTTTGCATAGTTGTAATAGAATCCCTTTGTGCATTTTTTTAACGTTTGTGTTTCTAACATTCTATTTAGAACAGAAACTGATATAGTATAATTTCGATATTCCAGACTGATACTGAACACAAGAACTCTAACTGGATTCGAAATATATAAACAATTTCGTAAATTTGTTATTTATTCAAACACAAATGTTCTCCTTACGATAAATATACGCAGAGTTGTTCTGCTTTAAATTAAATTTACGAATGCATTTATTTCGTAACCATGTTCTCTCTGAAATCAAATTTAAATGAGATTGTCAAAATACAAGCATTAAATATTGACGTCATGATAAGCATTTCGTAAGGTTTGCAATATAAAGAGCATATTGGGTAACATTTATTAGTTTTTCCTCACTGCTGAAAAAAAAAAGGTTCACGAGTTATAAAATGAAGAAATTCCGACTCTTTTCAATATGAAATTCAAAACCTTTTCTAACTTATTAGCATACTTACAATCGATACAAGCAGAATGTAAAATGCTTTTTCTGAAAACTCAAACTTTTTATAATGGAAAGCAAAAGGTATCTTTTAACTGAGGCAAAAGTTTCGAGTACTTTCAAATTCAAATGTAACTCGTAAAGAAAATGTTTCGCAAGGTTTCAGCAGTGATTGCATTTGAATTTCACCCAACACTATTTCCCAGAAATTACTTCATTTGCTATGCGAATTTATGATTCACTTAACAGATTGATTAAATTCAAAATTTTATTAGAAATATTCTGGAGAGGGCATGCCTTGTAACCAAAATTTCCATTCTGACAAAGTAAAGATGACATAAAAGAAATGAAGAAACAAACTT
The DNA here is from genome assembly GCA_026543865.1 of Argiope aurantia. Classification (NCBI taxonomy): domain Eukaryota; kingdom Metazoa; phylum Arthropoda; class Arachnida; order Araneae; family Araneidae; genus Argiope; species Argiope aurantia. The sequence goes on along the minus strand of JAPMOR010039662.1, from coordinate 803,788 downwards.
CAGAAACAGAAGTCTAATCAAGTATAAAAAAGTAAGCTTAACCAACGACAAATGAGTTATCGATTTGACTTGCCCAGGGAAATGGGTATTCATAGCATCCAAAATAATTATCTTACAAAAGTGTCATTTGCATTGCATTAAGATTCACAAAAATATATTTTTAATGATATCTGTTTCATTTTCGAACTATTTTCTCGTTAATTTTAATAATAACTTTTTAATTCAATTTGATACAACATATATAACAATATTTTTAAACGTTAAGGTGGAATTCAAATTCAGCCATCAAAACATTCAATTGGTGCTTTTGCCAATTATTAATTTAGCGGTAAGATTTTCATTTTCGCTTTTATTTCGTTCTTTTTTAGTCTGCAGTAAACTTAGTTGAAATCACGCTTTTTTTTTCAGTCGTATAAAAAGAAACATTTTTTTTAAGTACTCCTCAATCCTTGAGCAGCCAAAAAAGTCAATACTTAGGGAGAACAAACCTAGTCTCTAAATGAGACTAATTATTATGATATCACTATTTGCGGTTGGAAATTACATGAACTCCGTAGTTTCCTGAAAAATATGTAGGTTTGAACATTTTATTATTTTGATTTGAACATAGATTATTGAACATTGAACATTGATTCATCCTACGTATTAAAAAACACAATTTCCAGATAAAATCTTTATAAGGATTAAGGTTTCCCTTATCGTCGTCACTTCTAAAAAAAATAATCAAAAATATAGAAAATACTGAAGATAAACAAAGCGTAATATCAAAAGGGAAATTCAAAATTTTAATGTTTTATATTAACGCTAATACAGCCATTTAAAATGGCTTAGATCAAATTTAAATTCTAATAGAATTATTCCGAGGAATTTGAGCAACTTGTTTCGAAGTACATCATTCGTTTTAATCAATAGATACAGAATAAGAGGATTTTTTTTTTTTTTTTGCTTTTTTTTTAAATTGCAAAATATTTTAATGGATATATAAAGTTTTTCAATAGGGTTGAGCAAATAAAAATTTCTTTTTATTTTCTTTAACATTTTTTAATCACTACTGATAGATTCATTTCCTTCTTAACTTCCTGGTATAAGATAAAAACAATTACGATTAATACTGCATCTTGTATCAAATTGCTAGATTTCAATTTTTTTAACTAAATTTTTCCTTAAAATGTTTTTCTGATTGTATAAAGTTACAGTCATTTTTAAAGATCTCAGTATGATATTTAATCGTGTACTGGGAATTGCTCCGATGTGGTTCCAAGAATCAATGTTTTTTACATTCTTTTACAAAATGACACGCTAATATCTTTGAGAATTATAGAGCTACATTTAAATGAAATTAAACTTTTTTGCTTACTTACTTTCTTTTCTCTGAATTTGCGAAATCAGATGCAAATGAACCAATGTTTTTTGTTCCTTCATTTAATTGATTTTCTTTAAGTTATTAAATTTGCTGTAAAATTATCCATTTTAGAAAATTCTAGAAACTTCTGCTTGATATTCAAGCGAATTTTAGTACTTTTGAATATATTTAATTATGATATTTATCTTTAAAGCTAGAAAGGGATCGTTTTTCGTTTTTCTTTCTTTTATAGTTTAATGTAAATAAAACAGTTGCTACGAGTGCTTTTTTTTATTCGTGACAATGCTATTAAATGCATATATAGATTTCTTTTTTGTGACAAAAAAATTAACAAAATTCCTTGAAAAAAAACAGGATTTACTGAAAATTACGGATCAGCTTGATTTTAGTTATTATCTATTATAACATAAATAATAATAAATATAAATAAAAATTATATAAAAATAAATTATGTAAATTATATAAAGTAATATAAAAAAAATTTTAAGTCAATTCCTGGTTTCGCAAGAATCCAACTCGCCTTCTTCACCTTCACGTGAAAAATACTGAAAGCCTTGCACTTTACCGATGGAGCTACTGCCTGTTGATTTCGATTTCCATTACAAAACTGCTAAAACTCTACTTAAAGTGTTAAAAAGTAATTAAATTTAATATTTAATGAATTAATATTTGAAAAAAACAGTATTAACATCAAGTGTCATCCACTACAAGATTAAAAAAATGTATTTGAACTTGAGTGGACGAATAAAATGTATTTTATTGACGACTGAAAATTTGAACAAGATATATAAATATATATAAGGAGAGTGTGAACTAATAGTAGGTATTGAAAAAAAGAAGATTAAAAGTGAATTTTAAACCTATTTTTTTATTAATAGTTGAATTATAATGATTTTAGAAGCGAGCGAAGTTCGGTGTTCTAGTACATGGAACACTGCTCTTCAAAGGGTTAAATGTTAAATTGGCAACGTTGTGCTAAATTATCCGTTTTAGAATATTCTAAAAAAATCTGTGTGATATATAAATTCAAACGTGTTCTTTAGTTCTTTCCAATATCCTTAGTTAAGATCTTTATCTTAAACGCTAAAAAGTGTGAGTTTTTCATTTCACCTTCCTTCACATTTTAATGTAAATAAAACAGTTTCTTATGGGCATTTTTTTATTTTTGGCAATATTATTAAACCCATTAACCCCTTGCCTGCCACGGACGTATATATACGTCTCCCTAAGTCAATGTGTTAACTGCACTTGACGTATATATACGTCTTATATACGTATATGATCTGAATATCTTCATCAGGAATTATTTGCAATTTGTAAGTTTATTTTATTTATTATTAGTTATTATTTATAAGTTTAAAATAACTCACACAATTATGGAAGCCCTACACTGCTATATGCATTATTCTATGAATTCCCTTCATTTTATCTATTTTGTTTCCGATAATAAATGTACTTCTTAAAATAATCTGAAGTCTAAATTTTATACACTTGTTTGATTCTGTCATGTTTTGTAAAATATTTTTGACACTCCAGTTTTTAAATTTAATTTTAAGTTTCAATATTTTGAAACCAAATTTGACCAAGTTATGAAGCGCTGAATATTATTAATGTAACAATCAATAGCCAATGGCCAATGAACCTTGGAAAAACTCTGGGTGCTGATAGATATATTTTCCTAGAGGTGGTCTAAAACCACCATTTTTATAAAATAATTATATTTATTTTTTATAACTCAAATCAGCTTTTGTTGCAAATAAGTGGAGCATTTTTTTATTATTTTCTCAAAAATATTTGAATAAATAAAAGTAAGAGACCGAGGATCCGTATAAAAGACTAAAACCATGTGATTCAGTAGAATGTTTCATGAATTAAATCAGTTAATATAATTATTTATCACATTTAGATTGTTTTTCTTATTGGATGTGTCTGCATAGTACGAACTATTTCGAAACTAGTTTTTTCGGCTGGATTACAGCCGATATTTTGTATATACTAAACAATGTTTGCCTTATTCAATTATTTGTACAGTTAATGTCGCATAAATCTTTCCCTGGTGTTTATTTTTCTAAAAAAATTAAAATTTATTTTAATTCTAAATTTGGAAAAAAATTATACTTTTCAACTTTTAATTTATAATTACCGCTAACGTAATCGTTTGATATGAACTTTTACCATCGCGATGACAAAGCGTTGATTAAAAATAATTTTTTTCGTTCAAACATAATAAATGCGATGTAAAATATATTTTTACTTTCTGTTTAATACAGTGTTAGAAAATAAGTTATCATTAAAATCACTACACCTGAAAAAAACTATAGAACAATTAATTGATATTGAAAGGATATTATTTTGTATTTTATATCATATAAAAACCATTTTTGTGGTAATATGGGCCGGAAAAATAGTTGAAGGAAGTAATTTAATCCTTTTAAAAAAGTAAGCCTAGTTTTTATTAATTAGAAAGTTAATTAAATTTTAAAAAATCGTTCCGATTCTTTAACAGACTGGTTCAAGATCTGATTTAGATCTGCAATTGATGACAGGAAATGGGAATTACAATGAAGTACTTAAACTTTTTCCTCTTTAAAACATAGAAAATGCAGAGATTTTAGATAGAAAAATTGCGCTTAGAATATATTCATGGCACATATGTCCTCTCACCATATTCTTTCAAAATGTAACATCACACATGCTCTCCATCGTTAATTCTGGCCCGGATTTAGCACCGTAGGATTTTTCTATTCATGAATAAACACTTCCGGGACTAGCATTGGTCATTATCAGAAGCAGTGGTAACAACTGCTTAGGAACTTTGTAAAGCGTTCACAAAAGTGGCCTCTAATGTGTGTATGAAGATTGGAAAAATAGGCAGAATAATTGTAACTGAGAATATTATATAAAAGAGGATTAAATTTTGGAGGATATAAACTGATAATTATTTTTTATTTATTTATGATTATTCTATATAGAACAACCTATGCTCCATCAGATTTGAGTCGCATTTTTCTAGAATGAAAACTGCAGTGAAAAATAAGGATTTTAAAAATGCTATAAGAGCCAAGAATGTCTTAATTAAAATTCGCATTTGAACAATGGCTCTATTAACCTTTCAAATTCCGCAATTCTAGTGATTCATCTACATGGTTTAGTTCCGATATCTATTTATTTATTTGTGCATTTGTGTGTTACCGTGTCCGCATGGATATTGACGGACAAAGCAAGCTTCCCATAAACATATTTTTTTCTCAAATTTTGACAAAAGTCTTATAATTTGGTAAAAGGCAATAGACAAAATTTCATATCTGTAGTTTGGGTAATCGTTTTGACGGACAGACAAATAGACGTAATTACAAAATCATCTAATAGAAAGGCCAGGAAGATATGTAATGTGTAGATTCATTAAAGTGGCGAGTTCTAATTTTTGTATGGCAACAGTATTTCCTTTTTTGCATTTTGTTTCTCTTCATATGCATGAAACAAGAAAAGCAATAAGCATTTTTGAAATGAAGCACTTAAAATCTAAAAGTTAAAAGTTTTAGCATTTAAAAACTAAAATACATCAAAAACAAAAAGTGCAATAAAAAAATATAATTCGAACTTCAAACTTTAGTATCGTTCACCTATTATAGTATTTATAACCTTTTATTTGTCTGTTTATAAAGTACTTTTTTTCTATTCTTTGAAGAATAAAAAGGACATTTAGAAATTCTAAATGAAGTTTGATTTTAAATGTGCAGCTCTTTTTTAAAAGAAAAAGTAATACATCTTATTTCTGTTAGTAAGAGAAAAATTCTTGATTCGAATTCCTTTTATTCATTAATTCTATTTATAACAGTGAATAAAATCTCTTTAAATAAAGTTTTGTGTTTTCTTAATTTCTCTTAATTGGAAGGACGATTGTTATTCATTTAAACATTCGGTAGGGAGATCTTTTAATCTGGGAATTGTTTCTCTGGTACTGATTGTGAATGGAATTTGTTGCAGAAATAAAAACGTATCAAAGATGCAATAAATAAAAAATGTACATGATTCAGAAATTAAGAACTTTAAGATTTGACAAAGAGGAATATAATTTACAGATGTACTTTTTTTTAACAAATTTACTACTCTAATTTCTAAAATATGCACTTTAAGTGATATTTTTTACGAATCCTTCCTAAAACGTTATTTAAACAATCGATTAAGAGGAATAAGATACTTTAAATAACATTTTACAAAATTCATTAGTTCTCAGATTCAATTCCAACTCTTAAATTTTGCTTAGTTAGTTTGTATTTTCTTTCGAAGTTGAACTAGGAGTTACTGTTATTTCAGTAACGATGTTTCGCTTCTCTAAACTTCTTTATAGCTATAAGAGAACGCTTCATCCACAACATAATGGAGCATTTATTTCCAATACATGGTGGATCCTTCCTGTCTCGGGGGACACGAACTTTTGGCCTTCCGACTGAACGAGTATCTGTCACGAAACGTTCGAGATGGTCTATAAAAGAATACTTTGTAAGATAGCGATTAATTTAATTTCATAGTAAAAGCACTACTAATTGAAAGTATAATTCCAAAAGACAATGTGAGGTATAAACTTGTTAGTGCAAATGCATTTCGTTAAATTGAACTAAATTTAAATTTTCCACGTTTACAGCTATATATGCTTACCACGTTTTGTCATAATGTAACGCCATCAAAGTTGAAGCGCCATCTGTTGAGTCATAACTCAAAGCCAACAAACCGGAGGGAATCAGAAATCAGGCAGTTCTTCTCTTATCAAAACCTCTATATTGCAAAAGTTTTTGAGGGAATTCGTTAATAGTTAAGTTTTTAATGAGATTGTTTGTTGCTAAAATATATGAACTTTTATTATTGCATATTTTTTTAATCCTGTTAAATTGTGAAAGAATCAAATTTTAGAGTGTAAATTAGAATGGTAGTTACTAAGTTTTATTATTTTAAAGTTAAAATCATCCCTTTTATCAAAAATACCTATTAATTTTTTTCCATTATCAATTTCAATATTTAAATCTAAATAATTAGCTTTAAGTTGATTTTCGTTTGTTTGAGTTAAAACTAAATCCTTTGGGTAACAATTAATAACATCACTAGGATTATCCAAATTTAACAAAATTAAGTCATTAATGTATCTCCAGCCCATTATTAAGTTTTGTTTAATTATTTCTTTTTCATAATAATGTAGGAAAATATTGCCTAATGCACTTGATCCTCTTGACTGCTTTCAAACATGGGCAAACCATCGAGTAATAATATTTTTAAATCTATACTCTAAAATTAAATTATTTCATATTTATTTAAATCAACGTGTATGACATTATAATTTTTTTGACAATGATATTATAATTTCATTCGAAAATAACTCTCAGTTAAGTTTTTGATGCAAAATTAATGTTTGCATTAACTGCTTTATCACAAGATATAAAAACCAAGAGTTTTATTAAATTAAATTATAATTTCTTCTACTGTTTACTTCATTAATTTCTTTCATTAAATAACTTTCAGTGGGCATTAAAATATCAAAATCTCATTTGCGTCGGAGTTCAACTATAATTAAAAATTCCTGAATATTTTTTAATTGTACGTAGCTTTTAGCAGCACTTATTTCCAAGAGATTAAAATAGTGGTATGCTATTTTATTTCGTGAATTTTATGTATTTTCATGCAACAGAAACGCTGAATTGCTAATTTCTTTTTAAAGTATGTACCAAAAGAAAGAAAGCTGAAAAAAAAATCCTTCACTTGAATGCAGTGCTTACAAAAATATTTAATCTTCATTCTTTTCAGACAGAAAAAAAAATCATTTTAGAATACAAAGAGATATGTTTAATTTTAATAGTAAAACATCAACATCTCAGGCTTTTGTTCGTAGAGAATGTCAAATATGGAAGAAGCTATTCAATGAAAAAAAAATTAGTTAGTGTTTTTTTTTCTAGCAAAAAAACGTAGATTCAAAGGTTTTTTTTTTTTTTTTTTTTCGAAAAGAGCTATTTTTTGCATCCTGTTACTTACGCTCTCAATAAAAGGTTAAACATTGGAAAAATGAATATGCCAAAAATTATGAAATGTCATATCTTGATATCGCATTATATGCACTAGAATGCACATGAAACTCAAAGTAAAATAAAATTATATTACGGTAGCAAACATTGATGTAAAAAGCATAATATTAAGTAGCAGTTAATTGGTTTTATGATATATGTTATTACTGTTTCACTAACATTTTGATTCAACTATTACAATGCATAAAATGACGAATGATGTTTCAGTGGACGATTTTTTATTATATCATAATAGTACGTGACACAACCATTCCTAGAGCATATATAACTCCTCAGAAATAAGATATGAGTACAATAAAAAAGGAAAAATACTTGGTGAGATATTTTTTAATATCTTTAAGCAGAAATACTTGAAGTAATTTGAAAAAATAATTTTGAGAAAGCTTAAATGTTTTTATAACATATGAATTCTAAGAAAATCAAAAATAAATTTATAGTTGAACTAATATTTAACATTCTAAATAAAATATTGTTTATGATGCTGCAGGTAAGCAAAACATTTTTAATACTGAAATTTATTAATGGGATTGCGACATAAACATATAATGTTACTTGTACTATACATTTTTGGTTAATCCCAAGAATTCATGATTGATCTTCATACCTTCAGACAATCTCCTTCTAAATTCTATTGAAAAAAATTAATTGTATAACAGGACGACAATTTATTATATAATGTGAGTATTTTAGCGTGAAAATATCTTATCAATACTTGCAATTATGATTTTTTATTTAATTTTGTGTAAAAAATTTCATTCATTACTAATATTAATCATCAGACCATATATTAATACCTTAAGAATGTAAATATTTGAAATATATTTGAATTTCGAGAAAACTCTGCTCACTCTTTTATTTCATGACAAAAATACATCAGACTTTATTTTATTTTCAAACTGTGTTAATATTATTTCGAGACGACAAACCACATAATTTCTAGCTTTGCTCAAATGTCTTGATCAACATTTATCGTAACTGCAAGTCTCCATACAAAGAGGAATTTTCTTGGTCGTGGATGGTATTACCTTGTTCCAGACAAGGGTGTCCGCAGTGACGTGTTTTATGCAGTTTAGGGCTTTATATTCGTAACTATTAGCAGTCCACCGCATCCCAATTGATTTGCGAATGGAATTGTCATGCACCAGGTAAATGTGCACAACATGTCTGAAGAAGTTTAGGAACTTAGATTTGTAACTAATTTAGTTAAAATATTTTTAATTGTCAAAAGAAAAGTAAAAATTCCAAAAGTATTTGATATTTAGAAAGTTCAGAAGTATTTGAAGAAATGAATGACTTTGGAAAAAAGGTGATACATTGAAAAATTCTACAGCTCTTCAGATTCGATTATTTTTATTTGGCTTTCACAGAGAAAGAAAAGAAAATTTCGAGCCACAATATGTAAAATCATGGAAATATTTCAAACCTTTTAGGAGGATTTTTTTAATAGTTGCAGTAGGCTTTTTTCTTCCTTACTTCGTGTCACCAAAAATTAAAATGGAAATGATGTTCTCAAAAAATTAATTTCTCTGCATGATCTAAATTTAATTTCCTTTTACAAACTGATTATTTATTTACATACAAGAGTAATATTCAGTTTTAGAGACTATTCAGGGTGGAACGACAGGGATTTCCCTGAATATTAATGCTCTTCTGTTCTTTATCGTGGCAATGAAGAAGGCGTGCACCTTTCAATGGATCCCAGCCCACGTGGGCATTGAGGGAAACGAGCGGGCCGACATTCTTGCCAATGAGGGGCATGAAAATCATGCCTGTTGGTTGTATAGACTCTATGAAGAATGCAGACACTGCCCAGACGTGCAGCTGGATCCGGAGCATATTTTTAGCTGCCGTTCCATTAACTCCGCCTTCTTCAAAAGAGACATTGACTGCACCAGGGATATTCTTTATTCCGACAAAGCTGAAAATGTGGCCTGGGCTGTTCTGCATGTTTTCGGCCCACTTTAATTTTCCACCTCTCTCCCTTTTTTTCTTCTTTCTTTTATTGCACTTGTCACACGACAACAACAACAATAATAGTGAATAAACAAATCATTTAAAGTAGAAAGAGAGACAATTCATTCGCCATAAAAGAATATATTTTCAAATTCATAAATAATCAATTCAACTTTGACACTTTCATTTAACTTGAATTATTTCATATCTGTAGTGATGGTTATCAATTTTACACTTGCATTCCAATTTGTAAGAATTTTGAATTTTGCGACTTATGTATGCTTTATATATTGATTCATTTATTTAAATTCTTATTTTGCATCAGTTATCATTAGTTGAAATTTGTCAATTAAAAAAGGCGAAAATAAATCTCTTTTCACACTGATAAAAAGTCTCTTTCTTTTTTTAAAAAAATGCTACTTTTATAAAACATATCATAAAAGTAATTTTTAAAAAAGAGACTAGAAAAAAGATTAAAACTCTAAAAGTTAAAAAGATTATAAAGATAAAAATTATTAAAAGATTATTAAAAATTGTACCCTGATGTTTTGATTGAACTAAAATATTTTTATATTACAAAAAAGTAAAATTCTAAAAGTATTTAATATTCAGTCTTTTTTTTTTTATGATTCTCAAAATTTTCTACAGAAGGCAATATAAAAAAATAAAGTTCTTCTCACGCTTCTGACGCTGTCTCTGAAATTCTGAACATGTTTCCTTTTCAAAAGAATGAGATCGCGTGAACAAGTTTCTTTCTCCAATATCTCATTTTAAAACAAATATCCCGGCTTCTTTTCTGAATGTAAATGCTGTTGCATAAGATAGCTTGGAATCCTCCACTTTTTATCCATCTAGATGGTTCTGGACGTGACAGAAAGGAACCCAGGTGCATTCGATTGGAAAATTGGATGGTAAATGTATGCATAAACATGTTTGATTAGGAATAAATTTGAACTAAACAAGACTTTAAATTATTTTAGAAAAGTTGATTGTGATCTATAAAGATTTATTTAAAATATTTTAACAGCATTGTAATGAAAAGAGAAAACTTATTTAGAGGGAAAAATGTAGACGATTATCCAAAAATAAATTGTTCACATGCAATAAATGATTTAAAATTATTAATACATAAAAATGATAAAAATTAATATGCAATAACTAACAGCAGTGCATTTTCTTAAGATAATTTATGGCTGTGTGGTTTTAAGACTTGAGACATTAAAATAATAAGACTGCCTAAAGTTGCTTAAAATCCATTAAATTATTAAACATTTATCGGTTTATGTGTTGTTCATCTAAGATGAAAATCTAAAAAAAAAGCTTATAAAATTCTTATTATTTTCCTAAAATTATTGAAATTCCTTATTTCGGCGATTAAGGCATGAAAAGAAATCGGATGAATGCAAGAAAATATCGCTACATTGAAAATGTAATTCTGAAGATTATCTTATTATTTATCATATAATGGATGCATGATTTGTGGATTTGAGATGTCAGAATAATAAAATAAACTAAAATAGTATTTGCATAAATGTTAGTATACCTATGAAATTTTGAGTTCCGTATTTGTAGCACAATTGCTGTACATCTCAATTCCAAGAAGAGTTTTTACGTATGTACTGAATATACTCCCATTAGGGAACACTTCAAAAATAAGGATGAGAAGCTTTCGGTATAGTGGTTGATACAGAAATGGTAGGGGTCGACTTTCTTCTATCTATAAAGAGACGTACTTCCCTCGGGAAGGGTTGTGCCGTGGCCGGTGATGGCCATTAGGACTCAACCACGATTCTCGCCAGTACTACTGTCGTAGTGGTCAGTCATTCAGATTTTTTCGTGTCAGGCGGTTCAGAGTAGCTGGTTACGGTTATGTACTGCATATTTATGCATTAGTCGTCTCTCATTTAAACCAACAGCATGACTAATTTGAACAATGACTTCACTTGAATGTAAGACTTCGTCAATGGGCACTTAAATAATTGCACTGTTTTTCGAATCTTCGTTTCATATCAAAATGAAGACTCAAACAAATGAATTCAACTTAATTTGGCAAATGCAGAGAGATTCAAAATTTGGTATGCAAACTATAAGAAACTTTCTCGCCAAAAAAATCTTTTCATTTCCCCACCGCCAAATGAGTAAGGTTTCAGGGTTTTTTTTCCACGCTAAAGAGGATGGGCTTAAGAAATTTTCGGCAGATTATTTCAAATGATTCTGTTTATTTTCTTAATGTTTGATGCATTTAAAGTTAAACATTGTTAATTAATCGATCTTTCAGATTCATTCTGAAGTACTTTTGAATTAAAACAAAACAGAATAAAGGAAATTAAAAATTTCTAATCTGCGTAGCGTTACCTCAACTGGAGTAGAAAATGCACGCATTTGCATTACCATAATTGGCGTTGAAAATTCACCCATGCGCATTGTGTTTTGATTGTTGACAACTGCGGACTTGGTTTTCAAAGCTTAATATGTTTTCGACAGATTATTTCAAACGATTCTGTTCATTTTTTTAGTGTTTGATGCATTTAAAACTAAACATAGTTAATTAATCGATCTGTTCATGATGAATCTGAGAAAATTTTGTTGAAAACTTCTTGAGATATTATATAAATTAAGAAAAATATTCTTTAGTGCCCATAAGGTTTAAATACTCAGCGATTCTGTTTTCATACTCATATTTTTAAAAAATGCTTCGTTTCATTAAAAAAAATATTATTATATTAATTGCAGTTTAGACATTTCCACTTTAATTTGAAGCATAAATTCTACGGGAGCTAACAGGAAATTAGAGAGAAACATATTATGTTATGGCTGAAGGCCTTTATAATATTATGAGTGAATTATATGACTATTAAAATTTGAAGTTCTAAAATATTTTAATACAGAAACAATTAAAATGGGAGTTCCATAAAATATTTAATTATTAAATTTTTAACGTGCATTAAGATTGGCGAACCGGCTGGTCGCTAAAGGCGGCTAGTAGGAAATGAAGCAGAAAAATATATTATATATATTGGTTCAACATATTACACATCTTTAAGCAATGAAAGCTTAAATACAGTAATTTACATATTAAACTAACTTTGCATTGCATTGCTCCCTCCATAAGAAATACAATATTTTCATTCTTTTCCTTTTATATACTCTTATGAATATTCTTCATTTCTAAATGTAACCTCAATCGTTAAGAGTTCATTTAAGTTCCGTTCGTTTCAGTTATACTAACTTCCCGTTTTAAAGCAACACTATTACTATTTTGATATGAACCTTGCAATTTTGAACCTCTGTCAGATGACGAAGATGTCAACGGAGCTGGCAACCTCTCTTCAAACTACTACACCACAACTATCAATTGTTATGAATTTTTAACTTC
>JAPMOR010039662.1:773432-786025 GCA_026543865.1 Argiope aurantia | reverse complement strand
CAAAATATTATTATTGATTTCATTTCAATCCTTTTGAAAGCAAAACTAAAAACTGAATTTTATGCTGAATCTGTGAAATTTTTGTTGAATTATTCTTTGAGATATTACATAAATTATGAAAAATATTTTGTAGTTCACATAAGACTTAAATACCGAGCGATTCTGTTTGCAATACTCATATTCAATAATAATGATAATAAATAAATAACAATAAAGATGATAAATGAAATAAAACGCTTGGTTTTATTAAAAAATATCTTTATATTAATTGCAATTTCATCATTTTCACTTTGAATTAATGTTGACGTTTTACCGGAAATGACAACAAATTAGCAAAATATATATAGTAAATTGAACGAAACGTTCTAAACAACAGCATAAGTTTGGTATGACTATCAAAATTTGAAGATTTAAAATGTTTTGTTTGAGAATCTATTAAGAGACCAGTTACTTAAAATATTTAATTGAAAATTGTAGCGAGCGGTAATATTGGCTAACGGGCTGGTCGCCAAAGGCGGCTAAACATTAATAAAATACTTTTTATTCATCCAGTCAAGTTCAAATACATTTTTTTTAATCTTGTAGTGGATGACATTTGATGTTAATACCGTTTTTTTAGATATTAACTCATTAATTAAATTTATTACATTTTAACACTTTAAGTAGAGTTTTAGCAGTTTGTAATGAAAAAAGAAATCAAAAGGCAGTAGCTCACTTGTTGAAATGCAGGGATTTCAGTGTTTTTCACGTGAAGGTGAAGAATGCGAGTTCAGTTCTTGCGACAACCAAATTTTTTTGATAATTATTTAATAAGAAGAACCATTAACCATTTTCTTTACATTTGCTGCTATTTTTGTCTGTTTCCTTACGTTTTAAATGTTCGATATTGTTGCGATGTTTTTCGTAGTTACTAGTGTAATGAAAATATTTCACGAAAAAACATATTATGACAAAATTGTTTTCCTTTTCAATATAAATAAATAGCACAGTGACATTCGATCCATGGCACTAACGGTACAGTTAAAGGTGGTATAACCTTGAAATTTTTTTTGAGTATATGGATGTGTATTCTATTTAAAATATGGTAAGCAACTATGAACGATAGAGTCTCTTAGAGGGAAACATAAATGATGAAGCATGTTACAGATTCTTCAAAATAGGCGCAGTTCATCGTAATTCAATATTTGTTGACAGAAGATAGTAATGGAATCGACATTTAAAGCCAAATGAAAAACTGCCTCGAAATGCAGATTTTCGTTGGTGCGAATATTTTAATAACGAAAGTTTTAGCACATTTGATAGGGCTTGAATACATAATTCAATGTCACACATCTTTAATATAATAATCATTACAACAATTCACAAATTTCCGATTGTAATTGCTTGTTTAACAGACAAAAACTGGAATAAGTGTAATGATCCTGCTTTAAAAAGTCCATGGTAAGATGCCCAATGAAGGATTGCATCCAATTATTTCAAACCAGAAATTTTCCGACATATACAGTCGATCAGAGACTCAATCAGAAGAGTGTTTAGAAGTTCAGTCCCAATTTCATTTGAGTATCTCTTATTAAATCACATTATTTCTTTCATGTTGTTAACCGAGATGATTCATTTTTCGTACTGTGACTTCATCTTTATAGAAATTTTGAAGTGAAGATTGTATGAAGGTTATTTTACTAGCAGCAAAAATATATTTTCGAAAACTCATGGTTTCCTCTTTGTTGTTTTTATTTTTTTGCTGGATATTGTTATCCCATAATTGGAAAGTAAATTATAGTACAGCTTGTTACAGAAAAGGTATTTTTTACCAATGCTATTAGTAAGTTTTTCAGACATTTCGTCAGTTTTTTCTCCTATAAGAAGTAGTATATTGTTATGTATTGAAACCTTTCTACAACAGCCCCACTTCCGTCCATGTGTTATTCATTTTTCAGAAAGGCTGGTCACTTCGGAATGGACCCTGCGAGAAATGACAGTTGTGTAGGATAACAAGGCGGAAGTGATACTGAGAAAAAAATTTCTTGTTTTAGAAAACATAGGGGGAGAATGCAATATTCAAGAAATTTTACCATTTTTTTTTCTTTTTGAAAGTAAAAGGCATTATTCTTATGCATAAAAATAATTATTCATTAAATAACTGTTTATACATGTCTCAGATATTTCAAATTGCTACACATTGAGCAAAATGTGTATTTATTAAGAAACATTTACAGCATCTCAGCCTTTATCCACTTGAATAATTTGCTTTTTTCATGAATTTCACATCCTTAGTAATATATAAACGTTTGTAAAAAATAAGAAATTTCTCAAACATTTCATTTTTTTAGAAAATATATATTTTAATTTTTTAATATTATTTATCATTTGACAACTATTGCTCATTTTCCTTTCACTGCCTCAAACAAAGCCTATTTTCTACTGATAATCCTATTATCAGCTAGATTGGAACTTACATACAATAACAGAAGAAGTGGGAAACGAAGGATTCATATAGGATTTTTAATAACTCATGCCCGCCAAGTATGAAATCAATATCTTTTTAAAATAATTCACAATTAATGTACAGGGTGCTTATAAAAAAAGTCTATCTCTGTATATGAGTTCATAACTGTCATATTGTTTATAGAAACGGAATAAAATTTTAGTTGAAGGTGTTTAGAAATACGCGCTCAAGAATCATATGAAAAACAACAGTTAAGCTTTAACAGTTTCTGTTACAGTGAAAAAATTTCCAAATTTCCAAATGGCAAAAATCACTTTTTTTCTTGGAATATGTTCTGCATAGCAAAAAACAAAGACAGAGTTGAAAAGGTACCTGTAGCACGAAAATCCCCAGCCTTAGATGGGCTGATGTGCTTTGGTTCTAGGCACCATCTACTGCCTGCAAAGTGTCATCGTGATCGATGTAGCTCAGGTAGAAAATTTGTGGAACTCTTCTTTTCTTTTTAGTCTGTCTAGCGCTAATGATTTTTGTGCTACAGGTATCGTTCCAACGCTGTTTTTGTTATTGCTATGGAGGACACATTCCAAAGAATGAAGTTGGTTTAACCATTTGAATTCACTTTTTCATTATAATAGAAACTTTTAAAGCTCTAACAGTTACTTTTCATATTATCCTTGAGCGCGTGTCTCAAAATATCTTGAGCCAAAATTTTATTCCTTTCCTGTGAACAGTATGAATGCTATAGCCTCATATATCAGGATAGATATTTATAATTACCCTGCATTTTATTCAAATTAATGTAGGAATAACAGAAACGTACTTTTAATCGAATGACATTTTTGCATTTCTGCTACTTTTCAAGTGCCATAAAAAATAAATTGTAGACAGGAAATGGAAAGCACAGTATGTTTTTCCTTTTTTGCTTCAAACTATTGTATTTAAACAGTTTTTTCATTTTCAGCTTTAACTCTGGGACAAATGTTAAGTACTTCAATACACTTTGTTGCTGAAAACGCGTTGGCAGTTTTTACTAACAAGAAGAGAGTCCTTGACAACACCGTGAATGCTGTGATTAGTTTCCTGTCTAATAACATTTTATCGTTTGATTAGTTAATTTTCTTTTGTCCAAAACATTACAGAATTATCTTGAAATAATGATGACACTATGTAAAAAATGTTATTTTACTAGGAGA
This sequence comes from Argiope aurantia, assembly GCA_026543865.1. Taxonomy (NCBI): domain Eukaryota; kingdom Metazoa; phylum Arthropoda; class Arachnida; order Araneae; family Araneidae; genus Argiope; species Argiope aurantia. The sequence continues at coordinate 782,386 of JAPMOR010039662.1, read as the reverse complement.
ATGGGGATATAAAGTGCACTTACGAAGACTGAAGAACTAAGAAAGATAAAAGATTAAAATGCAGCTCGAAGTAAATACTGCTTACCTGACAAACATAGTATCAATCAAAATTTGATTAGAAGTTGTTATTCGCTCTCGTGCAAAAATTACAATTTGGTGTTTACTGCATTTTCCATTTCCTGTCTTCAAATCTTAGAAATTGTACACAAATTTTGAGTTAGTTCTTGGTCATATTTTAAAATTCTATTATGTATTTTTAATAAAACTCACTGATGTTTATTGGGAGTTACTTTAAACCGTGTACTAAATTTTTCTCAATTGCTTTTATTTTCTCGTATACGTAGTATAGAGAAAATATTTTAATCGCCAAAAAATTCAAACTCAGAGAATTTGACGAATATCTTCGTTTTAGACCTCCTGGAGTTCGAAAAACCAATTTTACGAAATTTTCAGTATGTCTATCTGTGACATAGACTCATAAACGCTTTGAGCTAGACGGATAAAACTGATATGCTGTTTCTACATCGGACTTGCAGATTTCTATCAAATTTTGAGTTAAATCTGTTCAGAGAACGTCTATCTGTCCAGCTGTTCAAATACAAATTAACACGATAACTTTCAAAACGAAGAGAGCTAGATAGATAAAATTAGGTATACAGATTTATTCCACATCAGGCAAGGAGTTGGCCTGTCTGTCGGTCTGTATTTACAGAAACACTCGAGTAACTCGTGAAGAGCACTCGTAATAATTCAAAAACGGAATGATTTTAATACATCTTATTTGGCACGGCATTGTGTCATTACAAATGTGGTTTTATACCAAATGTTTGCATCAATCGGCTGGGAAAAACACAAATTCGATTTTCGGATTCTTTTAACCACATGCCATGGATTAATCGCTTGAAATGTCATAATCGATTCAGTAAAAATAATAAATTCAAGCCAAAGGTTTTATTTCGTGACTATTGTACACCATATAATACACCATATTATAATCATATTCATATGTTGCTTTATTATCTCTTAACAAAATTTAGCAGTACTTTTCGAACTCCCGTTTTCCTCTTCAAAAATTCAAAATGACACTCTTTTTTATGAAAAAAAGGGAATCTTCCACAAATTTTTCTGCTTTGAATAAAGCAAATGAAATGAAAATGAGTGAAAATTCAAAAATAAATATAAAAAGGCAAAACACAAAGAAAGAGATAAAAATAGGAAAAACTCATTTAATTCCTGAATGTATCAAAAAGATAGAGCAGAGCTACCATCGTCGAAACAGAGAAATATAGAAAAATCTTACCATATGAAACACTCACGTGTGGTAAGTGAAGTTCGTGTTGTAGGCGGACTCCCTGTTTTAAATGATTTTCAGCTGTCAATTTTCTATGCTGTATTATTATTAGAAAATCGCATTATTACAATTCTGTTTTATGAAAATACTAATGTTATTCTTGTGATCTACTTGTATACATTTTTGTTACATGAGGTTTGTTATAGGGGAAGCATAAAGCCGATGCGGCTCGATGATAAGGCCGCGAATTAGATATCAGAAGATTCTAAGTTCGTGACTCGGTTCCACCGAAGAATCGCGGTGTAAAGCCTCATTCCCATGGCCTTGCGTCAGGTGCATTTGGCCCTCTTTCCCCTCAAGTGTTGGTATTCGGCGCTCTTTGATGTCTGTTCCTATAGTTTGCGGGAATAGATGAGAGTGGTCCTACAATGGTCAAATGACAGTCTTACAACCGTTTTCGTAAAGGCAATGGGGCTTAAGAGTCTATGTCTATAGTGCACACCAAATCCGTAGGGGTTAAAGAGACCTCTAGATGCTGTGGTGTGTAAGTTTGTGCAGTAAGCATCATCTGAGGTTCCCCGCTATTAATATTTGCTCTTCCGAAAACAGCCTGCCCCTCCCCATACGATTGTTGCTTTTATACTGGATGCTAAAGTAACTAAATTATTGAAGACTATTCATCAACATTTCTGTAAGGAAATAGCTTTTTCTATAGTTCTTACACTCATTTATAAATAAGGAGTATTTCAAAAATCTTTTATTGTAAGAAATATTCCCTATTTCACCTAATTGTATGGAAAATGTTTAATCAGTATCTCATGTTACAAAAAAATATACTGCGATAGCTGGAGGCCGTTTTCCATCAGCATATTATATAAGACGCTGAAAAATCACCACGTCATGTCAATAGTTTCCTTTCTACATTATGTTATGACAATAATTATTTCTCATTATTTCTTTAATGTCAATATTTTTCCGTTTTTCTATTGTACATTTTTAATAGTTATACTAATAGTTCTGAACAAATAAAGGCGCTATACTAATTAACATATCTAAAAGCCCTATTTTTATCACTTTATTATGTCGGCCGCGGCTGGTAAGTAATTTTAACAAGTAGCAAACTAAGTTGATTTTTCTGGAATGAACTCCTTTAAGAGAAGAAGTTCGGAGATTTTTCTAATGAACACTTAGTCCTTTTTTATCTTTAAATTTATCTAAAAATATATAAACGGGATTTTTTCTCTGAATTTGTACTTTTTAATCAAGCAATAAGCGATAAAATTAAATCAAGTAGAGATTATTTGCGGAAATTTTTCTTTAAAGAGTTTTGGATGCTATATATAAATCTTCAAATTTTCGAGTAAATAAAAGATAAATTGTAGTTGATAAAATAAAAGAATATTTTGAATTTTTCAAATTAAAAAAAAAACAATCTTCAAGTCGAAAGAAAATTTTATATTTTGATATTTTCAGATCATTAAGTCACTTGTCATTTCTATATAAAATCTCAAACATTCTCGTAAAAGGGCTTTATGCAATAGGTAAAACAAGTCATAATCTAAGATCTGAACGGGTTAGGTTCAAAATTTAATCTAAATCCAGAAATTTCGTGCAAAAGTCGTATATCAAATTTCAACTGCCTTTCTCAACGCAACATTTTATGTTATCTTTGTCACAGACAGGCGGACATTTTCCAAAAACGTGTGTTTCAAATTCAACGATTCATTTTGACGTGAAGATCAGTCACAATCTCAAATTCGAATTTTTTGAATATTACTATACTTTCTCTATATTACGTATATCGAAAAGTAAAAAAAGTAAAAAAAAGCAAAACTTTGCAGCCAAGACATACTATCTATAAATTTAAAATGCATTGAATGAAATTAGCAAAATACTTCAGAATCAAACTAAATATTCGAAATAAAAATAAACAATAATATTTTTTAATTTATTGTTTAATTAAATTTAGATTTTGATAATAAATGCTGCATTCCCAAATTTATTTTCTTTTGCTACTCTTATTATGAGACGAAAAAAAAATTAAAATATTATGAAAAGGGGAATTATTTTTTAAGTACAAAGCACTTCAGTATTCAGATAATAATACGTTGAACTACAGGGAAACAGAAACAAATGACTTACAGGATTTATGCAAAGGGATGGTTGATGTCTTGGACAAAATGATAGCTGTGATATTCCAAAGATAAAACATCACAGACGAGCAGATATACTGTGGAAATCTTTTTTTTCTCAACACTATCACAATCAATTCTCACGTGGTCCTTCCAACAAAAGTATACCCTATCCCACCTAATTAAGAAAAATAAAATAATAATGCTAGATTTTGAAGAATCTGTATTTTTCTAATTCACAGAAAAAAAGAATGAAGATTCTAATGAAAGTTTAAGAAATTATTTTGAAGAAAATACAAACGAATGAAACTTCTATGTGAATAAAGTTCATAGGATCTCAGTGAGGTTATGAAAGATAAATTCTTTAGTAAGGCAATAGAGGAAAACATGATTAACTATTTTCTTACACGTTTGAAATGCGCTGAATAATGTAATGACATTTATTGACTCATTTCCAGTTCTTGTATAACTAGAATTGTTTCAAAATACAGTTTTGATCAGTAATGATAATTAAAAAATGATGCTAATTTTGTATGAGTAATGAATTGGCGTATAACACGCATGCTCTTCGTAACATATGCATTTACCAGATAATTAAAGGTTTATGTAAAGCATTCCAAATGAAAGTGAACCGATATTTAATAACATGCAAGCAATAACTGAACGACAACATCTTAAAAAGAATGGAATCATATTTATATAAACATCCAATTATAAGAAATGCTAGAAAAATATTACTAATAATAATCGTGGTTATAATGAACGATAATCTATACTTATAATAAAGCTCAATGTGTGTGTGTGTGTGTGTGTGTGTGTGTTGGCGCTCTACAGGCCAGACCATTCAACCTACAGCTACCAAATTTGGCACGTGTATACCCTGGAGGCCGGGCATGTGCACCTGGGGGTTATTGTTTCGAATTTTTAACTAGAATTTTATTTATTTAAATATTAAGCGAAATTTTGGCGTGTTTCTGCTATAACTTCCGAAAATATTACCGCACAAAAAAGATTTTTACATGAAGTTAAAGATCAAAAATTTATCTTTTAAATGATAATTTTTTAAATGATAAATTTATCTTTTAAATTATAACGATTTCATCATTTCCACTTTAAATTAAAGTTGAAGTTTTACCGGAAATGACTACAAATTAGGAAAATATATATAGCAAATTGATCGAAACGATCTAAACAACAGTATAAGTTTGGTATGACTATCAAAATTTGAAGTACTAAAAATGTTTTGTTTGAGAAGATATTAAGAGGCAAGTTATTTGAAATATTTAATTGAAAATTTTAGGGAGCGGTAATACTGGCGAACCGGCTGGTCGCCAAAGGCGGCTAGTCAAGTAATAAAACTCAATTCGCATTAATAACATTCTGTAGACATTAATAACAAATGTAACATTTGTAACATTAATATTAATGAGCTGATTATACGAATAATTTCCTTTAATAAAGATTTTAAAAAATTGCAGTTTACTTTTAAATATACGCTTTATAAACAGATCAAATGACTGAAAACGACATACAGAAAAGAACAAAATAAGCTTAAGTACGAAAAATTCAAATATTACCGTTGTAAATCTGAATTATTACAGAAGCTATAATTTTCTCTTATAATGTAATCATATTTATAGTTTTGACAATGCTCTCGGTTTTATGGTACGTTAATATGTTGGAATTCAGGTTTTTGAAAATTTCTTAAAATGCTTATATTTATATTTTTTGCATAAAATAGATTAAAAGAGATACTTTTGAAGCAAGTATATATAAGATAAAAGCCGAAATATTTTAAAAATTGGATTTGGGAGGGCAAGGCTAAAAAGAAGTATAAAGAAAACGCTTGGTGATAACCTGATAAAGCCATTCTTCATTTCATGAAAAATAAGTTTTATTTCTATTCAGTTCAATTTTAAACTGATTATTACATTATTTTTTGCATTTTTTTTGCTTTGTAAAACATCATTGCGTTAAATCATTGTTTATCCTGCTTTTCGGAAATTTCCGAATATGCATTAGATTTTAATTTATAAAATTTGGCTGCATTAGATTTTGCCAAAATTCCGAATTTTGGAAAATAGCATTCAAAGTGGTAAAATTGCATTAAAATACACTGTATGCAAATGTAAAACTGAATGTCATTTCAATAAGTATTAATGTAGACAAAATTAAAACGGCTTACATACAAAATCTTACAAAATTTAAAAGTGTCGAATATTAGATAGATTCAGACTTTAAAAGTTTTTTTACACAGAACATAGTTACATTTAAGAATAAATAAACTCTTTTTGCAATGAAAAAGAACTTGTTTTGTAATTTTTAGCTTTAAGTGTTAATTAAAAAGTAAACTTGTAGTAATAATGCTTATAACGTTTGCAATAATCAATTATGCACAGAAATTATCTATATGTGAAAAATTTATATGTAAACTTCATCTAATAAAAATTCATTCTACATATGTTGTTGCTTTTCGGCCTTCGACTGAATAGCAATTCAAACCAAGTCCAAGAAATCTGGGAAACAAGAGCGCAGTAGCTTCTGAGGGTAATGACCCCTGAGCACCCGAGGGCAGAAGTCTGACTTTTAACTCATATGAGTATGACAATCACACATTGGGTTGCACAACCCCTTTTTACAGGAGGGCTCTTTCACACACCTCAGAAATAGAACACAAGGTAAAGAACAACCATGCCCGAAACAGGACTCGAACCCGGGACGCCCAGACCACGTGGAAAACACGCTACCCCTAGGTCAGGACGCCGGTACATTCTGCATGTGGACTACAAGAATTGAAAAAGAAATTCAAAAACAACTACATAAAGAGGAGAAAAGAAAAAAAATTCATATAATGTATAAAAATGTATGTCTTTAAAAATCATTCGCATAAGGTAGAGAAAAACATAAAAATGGTGACAATTAATGATGATAAACTGATGAGGATAAATGGTGGTAAGCTGTAATATTCACGTGTAAGAAACTGATGAAAAGATAAAGCTCATAAGAAAAGAATCTTCGGCAAAAATCATTTATATATTATAATATATAACATCGCCGAGATTATAAATGTGTACAGATCGAAAGAAAAGGAAGAAAAAAAATGTATATATGTATGTAATACATAAAATGTATTTATGTGTAATATGTTATATGTCATATAATATGCATTTCTTGCTGAGGCGTTAATTTAAGTAATAATAATAAATAAATAAATAATAAAAAAGGAAAAGGAAAAACTTCATAAAGGAAGAATCACAGGCAAAAAATATTTAAATATCATGTTAGAAAATATCGCCAAGTCTATAAATGTAAACTGATTTTTTTTAAAAAAAGTAGAAGAAAATGTGTCAATATATGCAACACATAAAATATGTTTTATGTGTAATCCATCATGTATGATATATTATACATTTCTTATAGAGATCTTAAATTGTTTACTTAAATGATGATAAATAAATAAATAATAAAACTAAAAACAAATAATTAATAATGAAAAATAAGATTCATAAAAAAATAATCTCTTTCAAAAATTATTTATATTTTATGTCAGAGAATATAGCCAAGATTATAACTGCGAATTGATCAAAAGAAAAGAACGGGGAAAAATGTGTCTATTCGTAATTAATCTATCGTGTGCATATAGTATACATCTCTTTCAGATGCATTAATTTCAGTACTTAAATAGTCATAAATAAATAAGGAAAAGAAAAAAAAGTAATGATGAAAAAAAGAAAAGAAACTTCACTAGAAAAGAAATACCGACAAAAATATTTTTGGAATCATTTATGATAATATCACCAAGGTTATAAATGTAAACAGATGAATAGAAAAGAAAAAAAATGTATTTTTGTCTATAATCATGTGCCATATAAAATACATTTCTTACAGAGGCATTTATTTGAGTACTTAAATAATGATCAATAAATAATGAAAACATAACAGCTAAAAGTAATCCGACTGCCTTAACTACTTCTTTTTCCTTCAACAATCATATACTATCACCTGTTGCTAGTCAAGAATTCAGAGAGGCGAAAAAACAAGTCGGAATGAACTCCACCGAGATTCAAGCACCTTCGGGATGCTGGAAGAGCCGGGAGCCAGCTCGGGACGCATGCGTTCCGAAAATAAAGCTCGGTGTTTTTCGCCCGTAACACACCATTCATCATTTGAGCTATTTCTCGACTTGGAACCGCTAGGGCGAATCTCTTCTCCCGGACTGGGAAAAATGTGTCCGGCTTGAATTAATGTCGTTTTCGATCGATAGCATTCGGTAAGCCAAGTACAATCATTTTGTGTCTTTCCGGAGTTCTGGTACTGTCTCTGGCACAGATATTGAGTATTTATGGAACTGGGGGGGGGGGGGGTCCTTCTGTGCATGGTGTTTGAGTTTATATATTAAAGGATTGAATTTTTTTGTACCTCTTAATAAGTTTAATAATAAGTTTTGAAATCTATGATACGCTTAAAATAAAGACATGTTGATAAAAGGCTGTTTATAAGTAGATAAATACTCGATTAAAATTGCATTTAATAATCAATTTCTTTTAATTCAGATCAAATCGCAGACGATTTATTTAGGATAATAATTTTTGTTGTTGTTGCTATTTCAAACTGTTCTATTAGTCTGAAACTTCCGGTAAAATGTTTTAATCTTGAAAAAACTCGGTTTCATTTCTCAGAAATGAAATATGTATAGTAAAAATAAAATTTTAATTGTTTAGTGTTTTTTATTTTTTTAATTTTTAAAATATTATATAATAACCTTGTGAAGTAAAGAATTGTTGATTGAATGCTATTAATGCGTAGGTAAATACCCAATCAAAATTGTATGTAATAATAAATTTCTTTTAATTCAGGCAAAATAGTAGATAATTTATTTAGTGCCAGATTTTTTTAGTGTTGTGTTGCTATTTCAAACTTTTCTTATTATTTTATATTAATCTGAAACTTCCGGTAAATTGTTTTAATCTGGAAATCATTCGGTTTAATTTCTCATAATTGGAATATGTATAGTAAAAATAAAATTTTAAGTGTTTAGTAATTTTGGATTTGTTTTCTTAATTTTTAAGTAATTATATGATCACCTACCAAATGAAATTTATGGCGTTTTGTTTATCTTTTTAGATATTAGTACTCAAACTTCAAATTTTTTCTCTCTTAAGCCTTTAGTTACGTGGGTTGCACTGTATATATATATATTATGTATTATATTTATAATTATATTTAATGAAGTTTTATACATTTTTCTTATATCATTAACATTTTTTATTAATTTTCATAAAACTTTCCTGACACTTTTAAATCATCAAATGGTGCTTTTCTTGCCCAAAAAAGTGATTCGCTTTGTAATTTTACAGTATATTGTATAGACATATCTAAATTTATTGTCAACAATGCAATATTGTTTTATTATATAATAGTATACTTCAAGAGCTGTTCGATCTTTAAATGGGATATACATTTCTTCGCATTCGCTGTTATTGCTTGAAATTCTATAAAAAAACACAAAAGTATAAAAATGCACTATCCCA
>JAPMOR010039662.1:756586-771692 GCA_026543865.1 Argiope aurantia | reverse complement strand
GACGATTTTGCAATAATCTGAAAATTACCAAATAAACCGATTAACTTTGATATATCTGAAATTCACCAATCCATTATCTAGCCGATTATGGCGTTATCTTAAAATCACGAAATAAACCGATTACCATGGATATATCTGAAAATCTCCATTATCTAGCCGATCATGGCATAATCTTAAAATCTTCTTGTAAACCCGGGGTCTGTAAAATGTAAATATATAATAGGTGTTATATATATATATATATAGTGGATGTTGGCTCTGATGTCATCCTAGTCGTCTGCACACAGTTCAGAATTACTAGTTTTGTTTCCAGTAACCTCATTTGGCTTTAAAAAGTTGTTTACGTAATGAAAATGAACCTAAATAGCTCTGACAGAAAGAAGATATCAGAATTCCCCCTGACTCAATGACATGTTTAACTATACAGACCAAACAAAATTAGAACTTCAACCAATTATCGGCACAACTAAATTTCATTCTATTACTCATTTAAGTGCGTAGTCATTGTATTCATGCACTCACAGCCAGAAAAACATGCAAAAATATAAATACGAATTTTTTGTTCAAACTTATGGATATATAAAATATTAACATCCATTAAAGCCTAAAAACTATTGCTTTCTACTTACTTTGTATAACAAATTTCTCTCTTAACGATGCAGTATTTTTATTTTTCCGTTTTCATTTTTTGACAGCATATTTAAATATAATAAACACACTTGATTCAGTTGGAAAATGAACGGCCCACTCGTTGACGTTTTCCGAAAAATTATTTTCTATTATAATTTTTTTAATGTACTGCAAATTTTTAAAAAATAAATGAGAAAAAGAAAATCTCTCAAATGTTTCTTAGAAGGTATCCCGAATCAATTTATTGCAATTATTTAAACTCCAGATATTATTAATATAATAATGTAAATCAAAAAGTATACGGAATGCTTCATTTAAAATTAATCTATTATATTCATAATACCTTCAAATTTGTATCAAATATTTTTGCAACTTCTGTAGACATCCGCCAGTAGTCAAGATTTTATTTCATTTTATCATCTGAAAATAAATTTGTTTAAAATGGATTGTGAATTTTATCTTAGTCGATTCTTTCAATTTCTAATATAATTGAATAAAGAATATGTATTAAAAAGGATTTGTAAAAAATCATTCTTGCGTCAAATGTTATTGCGAAAATTATTTAAAGATAATTGCTTGGCAGAGTGCTTAAAAAGATTAAAATATATACAGAAAGTAGAGAACCCGTGAATCAAGTTCTAGATCAGAGAATTTAGAAGAGATCAGAGAATTAGAATTAGAATTATCTTTTAACTATTACAGGCATTATTGAACAAGTCCCTAAAAGTAATTGAAAGCAAATAATGTAGAGAAATGGATCCTAGCCTTTACAAAACCACTATGCGTCTTTTCCGAAGACTGTTATTATCCATGGCTTTTTGAAAAGAGTCATCAAACATATACTCAGTATTCACCTGACATGGCACCATGTGATTTACTCTGTTTCTCTGATTGAAACTACCTCTCCATGGTCACTATTATGAATTCACTGAATCGATAAAAGAAAATTCGCTACAACCTCTAAAGGGGTTTCGCAAAAGCTAAAAATATGCTTCAAGCTTAAAATATGCTCCGATTATTGGGAAAAAAACATTGGCAGAAATATATCGAGATGGAGGAGATGCAATATATTTTAAAATACCAATTACCAATAAATTGATACTTTTAATACCGAAAGATTTAGTCTCTTTCCTTGATTTAAATTGCCTTTCTATGGTCACCATTACGAATTCATTGAATCGATAAAAGAAAATTCGCTACAACCTTTAAAGGTGGGAGTTCACATAAACGAGTTTAAAATATGTTGCGATTATTGGAAAAAGCATTGGCAGACCACGCGCATTGCAGTTAAAGGATATGTAATATATTTTGACCAGTAAATTGATACTTTCCGTCTTATGCCACAAGTTCACGTACTTTTTGGTCGTAATAATACATTAGTTTCTTGTTTATATTTGTATATGAAGTCCGCTAAAAAACATGAACCTGATGATTATAATTACTTATGTTTTATTTATCTGTGTATTGTAGATCTAACTGACAACTTACTTTTAAAAAAGTGCACATTTCAACCAAATTTCTTTCACATATGCAGAACCGGAGGGTATTATTCTTCATTAAATAACGAAAACATTTAGCATGTATGATTTTTTTCCTCGATTGTTTGAGCAAAAAATTCGATGCAGCATTACAATTTTGATGTGAATACCATCAATAAGTTCCATTCCACTCATCTGAATCATTGCATTTTCAAGATGTCACATTATGATACGCACCTGACAGATAGACTGTCTTGAATTGGTTACATCAGATTCGATAACCATATGAAATATTTTACCTGCATAACTCTTGGACTAAATTTTCGTAATCGTATTTACTCGTAATAAAATTGAGACTACCCAGTACATGAATTTTGTTCAAAAATTCAATAGAAATTCGCAATATTGGAATAAAGACCAATCACCTAAATTCATCTGTCATACACCTTGTATTTTTAAGCCATGGGGTTTACTGACAAGCATAGGCATAGTTGTAAAAAAAATTTGAATTCAGGGAGTTGTTCAATGTTAAGAATCGGTAAATTTTGGAGATCGAATTCTGATAAAGCAGCAGATTTTTTTTAATTCGTGTAAGAGTAAAAAAAATATTGAATGAAATAAATATATATGTATATAGATAGATAGATAGAGATGTGTGCGTGTGTGCGTGTGCGTATGTGCGTGTGTGTGTGTGTGTGCGTGTGCGTGTGTGCGTGTGCGTGTGTGCGTGTGTTTCATAAATTCTGAATCCCAAGAATTCCAAAAAAAGGTAATTATCTGAAAATAAAATTTTCAGCATTAAAGTGATCTTAATAAGATGTTTTCCTTTGAAATCCAACCAGCCAAAGCTTTAGTTGTTGGTGTGATTTTTTTAATCCTTTTTTTATAATATATTTTTGACAGTAAACTAGCTAATTCAATAAAATCAACAAAGTATTGAACGAATTATAAAAAAAAATTATATAAATACAAATATTACTTTTCCCTAAAAATCTTCTTTGTAATTTTTTGGAGTAAGAGTTTGTTCTATGTAAGATTTCCTTTCTCATTTCTTTTCTTTTTCCTCCCAGCAATGTAAGAATTTTTTTTTACTTTATTGAATGTGCCAGAAAGTACTAGCAAAGAATTATATAAACTACGTTCTTCTTCCTTGCCTTTAACAAAACTATTTCTATCATTCTTTAAACATTGACAAAACTATTATTTTCCCACTTCTGAACAAAATAATTAGTCGGAGAAACATTACATCATTTTTTATAAGTATTTGTAATTTCACTCTCCTAAATACATTCAAGGAATCTATATTTACTTAAGTCCTTTTTGTAAATATCTCAGATTATTTATTTTGAAAGGCTTGCTGAAGCCCCGTGGTTTAATCATGTAATATTTTGGCTATGGGGAAAAGTGAAACGCCGCCACAAGGCCAAATTGCACCTTGAATAATAAATGTCCTTTTATTAATATAGTGCACGGATTTTTCAGGGATTTGTGACATAATTGGTATCCTCTTTATATTAGCATGGTTCAAAACTTTTAAGGCACCTCATTTTAGCTCTGGTTTTATTTAGAAGTAAGAATTGAATTCAATGAATCTGTATTGAAAGACAAAATAATATAAATATAAAGCTGTCGAATTAATCTACAATTATTAAGTACTGATTTAGAAACAGAATAATAAATAATTAATTTTGTGACTAATGAGCACTCGCCACACCAAGAAATGGCACATGCGCATCTAAAGTAAGAGAAGTATCACCAAGCTGTGCTATGGTGCTTAATTGATATGAGATCAAATACTGTGCAATGGTCTAGTTTCTAAACAACCTTTTACATTTTTGCTATGCATTAATTGACGATTAAAAAAATTTATTTTTCTTCGTGTTTATGTTATTTTTAATGCCAATCTAATAAATTTAATTATTTTTCAAAAGTAGATTTTATCTTATCATTTTATTGCTTCCAGATAAATGAATTATTAACTAAATTACTAATTAATTTTTACTTTTTGAAATATATCTATATGAATATATCTATTTCTAGAGATGCAACATATTTTCCAATAAAAGAATTAATTTTAACCTTTCAGTTTTTCATCATTCATTTTTAAAAATAGAACATAGAAAATTGTGAAATCCACTGATAATATGAAATTATTTACATTATCAACATATATTTAACTCGCTATGATGAAAGTTTGTTTAATTTTATATTCATTTTCTTAAAAATCATATTAATTATTTAGCATATTCTTTAAATATTGTAAGTAAGTCTCTATACAATTCGAATTTAGATTAAATTAGTCGTACAATTTGAATGAACTATTTTTAAAAACAAAAATTGTTTCTGTATTCCCATTCCTTTAACGCTGAAAGTGCAGAACTATTATTTAAAGTTACATTTTCTCTATGCTTTTTGCTAGATTACTAAAATGGATAAAACTAGATATTTTTCTGAGAATTATAATAAATTAATAAAATACAAATTTTTCATTGCATTTTATATTGTCTTTAAAGTTACAATTTTATCCATGAATCCTAAAATTAATAGCATACCAAGTTAATAATTCACATGGATGATGAAAATTAATCCGTTGAGGAGGATTTTGGGCATTTTCATCCAGTAATATTAAAAACCAATAAAATCATTCTGCTCGATTTAAGCAAATGAGTTCTGACTACCAGAGATTTCTCTCATTTGTCGCCAATGTAAACATAAACATGGTCCACTCTTCCTTTATGTTTCATGAGGGCCGCGGTGACCTGGTGGTAAGGTCTCAGCTTCGGAACCGGAGGCTTTCAAGCTTGAGACCCGATTCCAACGAAGAACCCTCGTATAAGTGGTCTGGTGCACGTTAAATCAGTCGGGCCCAAACGCCCTCTCGCTATTTTGTGTGGAATCTTGAAGAGGGATGTGCCAGCTCAAATGTCGTCTTCTTCATCTGATCGCGGTTCAAAATTGCTAGGTCCGCCCCAAAATAACCTTAATATTGCTTTAAAATGGGAAGTTAACATAACTAAACTAAACTAATTCTTGATATTTCACTTGGAAGGCATACGATCCTTCGATATATAGGATAACCCAAAAAGTGCCAAATGATATTCAATTTCTTTTTATCAGTCGAAGATAAATATATACTACAGATTGTAAATTCAAAATACAATTACTATTAATTATGAATTACAATGGCAATAAATATTTCAAAACAAAATAAATTTAGAAAGAAGAACATGCTTATTAGATATCATTCTCGCACTAGGGACACCACAAACATGAGGATGAGAAGTTTCCGATATGGTGGTTGGTTCTCGCCATACTGGTGTATACAGAAAAGATAGAAGTTGTTTACCTTTTATCGATGACGGGACGTTCTTCCCATAGAGAATGTTGTACCGTAGCCGGAGATGGGGTTTATGACTCAACCACAGTTCCAGCTAGTGTTTCTGTGGCGACGGGCCGGTCATTCAGATTTTGCCGTGTGCTATTGGGTGGGTTGAAGTAGCCGGTTTAAGGTTAAGATTATGAGATACCATTCATTCATTAGGAGACACTTCAAACATGAGAGTGTGAAACTTCCGGTATTCATCTCTAGGGCTCCCGTCGACAAGCAGAAAAGGTTCCGGAACAATCAGACATATCTAGATTTCTAATGGCCAAAATTCTGAAAGATTCCAGTATTATCTATTTTGTCTCTTAAGTCTCCAAATCGCCAAATGTTTCCCAAGATTGTCGCCAAGCTCTAGGATTATTGATTCGGCACCCGATCAGCATCCAACAAACCTCACCGTAAAACGGCCTTTCCAGTGACTTAACTAACGTTATTGGGAATTCATTTTACAGATTTGTAACAATATTTAAAATGAAAGTACGAGAGGATTTCATTTCGACTCCTTAATGCTAATAATTTAAGAAATATGATGTCGGGGAAGAATTAAATTTGAAAGATTATTTTATATGAGACGAAAAGAGCAGGTTATGAATGTATGTTTAAAAATTTAATACTTAGATTCAAGAAAAGAAAATATTGGCAGTAAATTCGTGTAGGAGTACAAATGACTCACTAGGGTGCGTTTGTCCAGTTCTGAAATCTTGAGATTTTTTTTTTCGATTACTACATATAAGATGGCCGAGGTTTATTTTTAAAAAAATGAAAGAATTTAAAAAATCATTTTAATTAAAAAAGGGTTTTTATTGTCGTGAATTTCCTTGTTTAAGTAGTTACCAAAAACTATCTAAATTCAGTATAAGGAAAGCTGTTCTTCCCTTCAAATTCACTCCTCAAGCAAAACTGGAACTCAGAGGGAAGTTATTTAAAATTTTAAAATTCTTACAAATCTCTATCTCAGAATGCCTAGATATTCCAAGATAAGAAGCTGCAGATTCGTTTTAAGGGAAATAAACAATTCCTTTGACTCGAAAATTTAATTAATAGCTTGAGAAGATAATACAACATTTCTAAATCCACTCCAGAACCGTAATGAAACTAGACAAACTTGTTTCTTAAATTATTTCATTTTTCAATTAATTAAATCTTTGAAAATGAAAAATCTCGCCCGAGTGAAATACGTCACAGTGTGGGAAGTGGTTAAAAATGTTCTTCCAAACCAAAAATTCTTCTGCTCTGGTATTTGTAAAAGCTAATTTAAATTATTTTGTTCTGTATCATTAAAATGTAAAAATATCAGATTTTTATCCTTTGAGGTTATTTCGCTTTTCTTGATAATTAGAATTCCATTTGATTTTAAATTCCAGTGTAATTCATCAGATTATGAATTTAGTGTGATACATCCAATTTATGCGCATAAATAATTTGCTTAGTTTTAGCATCTAGTATTTATACATCTCAAGATTTCTAGAATTTTAAATAAATGAAAATGTAGCATTAGGGAACCACGTTGAATAGAAAACTATTAACAAAATATCTTTTTTGGAATTGGAAAACGGTGTCACAACATAAGCTTAGTAATGAGATGATATGCTAAATCAAATGTGTTTGTTTCCAAAGTATTTACCAATAATTTCAACTAAAATTAAGAGGTAAGAATGTTTATGCATGAATCATACAAATGCCTTATTTAGGATACAATGTATTTAATTGTTTAAAATAAATGTTTGTTTAAAAATAAAGTTTTATAGAGTTTAAAAATAAATGTTACATAACATCAAGTTTATTGTAGGATCTTTTTTAAATAGAAAACTATTGACAAAATAGATTTTTGGAATTAAAAACTATGCATTTTCATATCAAAAGCTTAGTAATGAGAAACTTGATATGCTAAATCAAATGAGTTTGCTTTCGAAATATTTATCAATAATTTAAATTAATATTGCATTAAGAGTTAAGGATTTTATGCATGAAAAAATACTATGCAAATTGCTTACTTAGAGTATAATACTATATTTGGAGTTTAAAAAAACAAATAATATGTATACATGAACTTTATGCCAAACTATATTTTTAAATAGAAATATATTAACATAATATCTTTTTGATACTAAAACGGTGCCTTTTTATATTAAAAGCTTAGTAAAGAAAAGCATCATATGTTAAATCAAATGAGTTTTCTTTCGAAATAATTTCCAATAATTTCAATTACTTTTAAGAGTTAAAATGTGAATGAATTAAGAAATATTATACAAATTGCTTATTTACAGTATAATATATTTGGAGTTTTAAAAATAAATGTTATGTACACATCAAATTAATACTAGGAATTTTTTTAAATAAAAAACTATTGATATGATGTATTTTTGGAATTAAAAACTGTGCATTTCCATATCGCAAGCTTAGAAAAGAGAATAGCCATATGCTAAGTCAAATGAGTTTGTTTTCAAAGCATTTACCATAAATAAAAATTAATATTAAGGATATTTATATACACGAAGAATATTTGACAAACTGTTTATTGTTGTTGTTGTCGGGTGACTATTTTAAGCCAAGTTTTTTCGCAGTAGCTTCTGAGAATAAAGACCCCTGAGGACCCGAAGGCAGAAGTCTGACTTCTAGCTCAAATGAAGATGGCACACACACTCATGTATCACAACCCTTTTTTACGGGGCGGACTTCATTCACTCTTCCACAGATCATAATTTAGACCTGAATCAGAGAACGATCTAATCCAGTACCCCTAGTGATATTACTCTCGACATGGAGGACTTACATGTAGCTGGACATACATACTCCAGCTACAACACACACAGAGAGTCTTCGATCAACGAGTTTCGAACTCACAACATAAGGGATGCGAGTCCAACGCCCTACCAACCAGACAATCCCAATATAAACTATTTATTTAGAGCCTAACATATTTGGAGTTTTAAAAATAAAGTTATTTGTAATAAATGTTAATAATGTTAATGCTTTTTTTTCAAGTTTATTCTAGGGATCTTTTTAAATAGAAGACTATTAATACAATATATTTTTGGTATTAAAAATGGTGCCTTTTCATATCAAAAGCTTAGTAAAAAGGAACTTCATATGCTAAATCAAATGAATTTGTCTTTTAAGTATTTTCCATTAATTTCAATTTATATTAAGAATTAAGGATGCTTATATGCATGAAGAATATTTGAAAAATTGCTTATTAAGATTATATTTGGAGTTTAGAAAACAAATGTTATGTAAACATCTCTATACTAGGGATCTTTTTAAATTGAAAACTACTGATATAATCTTTTTTGGAAAACTGTGTCATTTTCTTGTCTAAAGCTTAGTAAAGAGAAATCTGACATGCTAAATCAAATGGTTTGTTTTTGTATATACCCATCATTTCAATTACTATTAAGGGCTCAGGATGTTTAAGCATGAAGAAATATGAGATAATTTCTTAGTACACAATATATTTAGATCTTAAATAACAAATCTTATGCAACTATCGACTTTACACTACCGATCTTTTTAAATAGAAAACTATTAACATAATATTTTTTTGGTCTTAAAATAGGTGCCTTTTTGTATTAAAAGCTTAGTAAAGCGAAACTTGATATGCTTAATGAAATAAGTTTATTTTAGAAGTATTTACAATAATTTCAATTATTATTAAGAGCTCAGAATGTTTAAGCTTGAAGAAATATGAGACAACCTTCTTAGAATATAATATATTTAGAGCTCAAAACGGAAATCTTACGCAAATGTCAACTTAGTGCTAGCGATTTTCTAAAATTAAAAACAATTAGCAATCTTTTTGATTTTGAAACTGGTGTCTTTACTTATTAAAGGGCAGAGGTGGCCTGGTGATAAGGTCTCGGCTTCGGAGGGTTTCATGTTCGATACCAGATTCCATCGTGTAAGTGGATCTGGTGCATACTAAATCTGTGAGGGCTAAATGTCCTGTCGATGGTGTGGTGTAGAAGTTTGGGGAGGTAGTACCAGCTCCGGTGCAGTCCTCGCGTCTAACCGCAATTTAAAATCGCGAAGTCAGTCCCAAAATAGCTCTAGTGTTGCGTTAAAAAAAACGGAGCGTCAATGTAACTAAACTAAAGTAAAACTAAACTAAACTAAAGCTGAATAAAGAAAACTTATATTCTCAAAATCAAATGTTTTGCTTATTATGTATTTGATAATAATTCCAATTAATATTCAGAGCTTAGAATGATCATACATGAAAAAAATAGATAAATTATCTATTAATTGTATAATATATTTGAAGCTTAAAAATATTAAGAGAAGAACATATTTGTGTCATTTCAAAGTTTAATATTGACATTTAAAGATTGATTCTGCATTATATACGTTTCATTGAAGTTTCTTCAACAGACAGTGCTTTCTAATTTGGCCACACAAATTATTATAGCTTAAGAAAAGTGATGAATTTATTTAATAATAATTAGTTCTGTATGTCCCCAATTAGAGTAATTTTAAGTTTATATTGATAAATTTTTGAAAAATCAAAAGACGAATCCAATTTATAAAGACAGTAAGTACTTACGTCTGAGGGTTATATACGAAAAATGTTTTGGAAAATCACTAAAAGATAATAGAGCTTTCGCTTTATTTGCACATAAATGCCCAAAAGGTCACCATCCAATTTTTGGCCTTTCAAAAAGATTATTTCATAACTTGAAGGCATCGTTTCTGAATGGAGCCTTTCATTCCCTTTTGCTCTAAAATCGATCAACAAATAAAGCAAAATCAGTGATTCAGATCAGTTGGAGAAGATTGATCTGGTGTAAAGTGAAAATACAATCATCTCACATTGAGGGAATGAAACGGTTACAGTTGTTTCCAAAATATGTGCATTTCCGTAATGATGGTATCTTTTTTTTTATTCTTAGAATCATAGTCTTTAATTATTTGACATAAATATTACGAACAATTAGCTCCACACTTTTAATAAAATAAATTGCGAGAAAACAGTTTAGCAACAAGTAAATGAATATACATTTTAATTAAATAAATTACGAGAAAACAGTTTGGCAACAAGTGAAGGAACATTGTTCCCAATATTCGCATGCCGGCTTGCAATTTAAGAAAATATAATTAACAAAACTTAAGCTATTTATATAATTAAAGATTGATGAAAAGTTAGGTACTGCTATCGATATGTTAGTATTAAGACAGTATTTATCTACATCAAAAATTTTAAAAATAATAATAATAAAATGCCGGAACATATTCGTAACCGTTATTTGAATATAATTGTAGCACTGTTACAATGTTATAAATATTGCTGCAATGATTTAAAATTTTCAAACCTTCATTGTGCCATCTTCTATTCTAAAAATATCTAGATTGCAGTATATATTCGTTTAAAATTTCATGATTTTCAATCTCTATAAAATATATGAAGTACACTACTTCGTTCGATTTCGCACATTAGCAATATTTCTCTTCCGTCTTGTCAATAACGGAAATTCCGAACAAATATTCATTTTTCATCATTGGCATATGCTATAAGAGAATCATTAATATTTTGCAAAGACAATTTTCAAATAAGGTTGGTAAAAGGGATATCTTTTTCCCCTTCCAGTTTTCAGTTATTTTCTTTTTTCTTCCAGGTCTAACATCTTGGAAGTTCTCCGTTTCGCTTCAAATAGGACTCCACTGATGTCGCATATTCCGCGAATTATTGTTATAGACTCTGTCAGATAATTTGGCTATGAAAGTTGAATAATGTGACAGCGACAAAGAAGGAAGGTAAATACATTTTATCCTCAGGGAAAGTTGTTTCCGACGTTAGAAATTGGAAAGTATTTCTCTTCTATCTTTCAGTTTTGCGTTTGCGTCATTTTTCAAATATATTCTTTTTTGTAAAAGAAATGATTTAAATGGAAACAAGTTCTTTAAGAAAGGAATAATGATTAGGCAATCTATTACGTGTTCACTTACAGCAAAACTGAAATGTCGGAAAATAAGTATGATTTTCTATTAACATAAAAAATAGAAGATAAATATTTCTAATACATTTTTATTCATTCATATGTAAAAAAGGAAATTTTCATTACTTTATTGAAAAAAGAAAGGCTTCAAAAATGGAATTTCATAAACACTGATAATTTCTTAATTATTTTGTAATTGTTCTTAATAAAATAAACTATTGAATGTATGAGCATGAATTAGCAATAATGTATTTTACTTAATTGCTTTACACTAGCTATTTGCGAAAGCATGCAGAGAAATTAAGATATAATAATCTATCTTTTCTCATAATTTCAACCGTCCAGATTCGCACAAATGCACAATGACACATTTCCGCGAAATTATCGATCTTAGGTTTGATTACATGAATGAAATATTTAGAATGACCGAAATACACAACAACACTTAATGTTTTTTTTTACTTTCGGGCATTTTGAATATAAAAACAGAAAGCACTGTAATAGTCAAAAAATTCGAACTCCAGATATTGACGAATCACCACGTTTCAAACCTCCTTAAACCGAAAACACGTTCTTGTAATTATGTCTGTACGTCTGTCTCGCTGTAAACGTAATTTATATTTCTTTAAACTAAGCGGAGGAAATTTAGAATATAATCTTTTCTAAATGTATTGATTTCTATAGAATTTCGAACAAATTCCATTCAGAAGAATCCCGCCTGTTTAGCTGTCCGAATAAAGTCATAAAATGAAGGGCGATAAATGGATAAAATTTGGGACACAGATTTAATATCTAAACTGAATATAAGTATCAAATTTGAAACCAAATCCTTCTAGAATTAACCATATTTTACATGCTTATATAGGCAATAATTCAAAAATACAATGATTATAAAACTAAACGGTATATAATTTTCTGATTAGTATTGTAGTTATATATCAAATTTTTGCTTCAACCTGTCAGAAAAAAGTTGTTCAAAATACACATACAGTTTTCAGGTACTTGTGTATTAACTGCATCTCAGAGATTAATCGTTAAGAAAAACCCACCAAAAGTATGACACTGTGGTGAAAAGCTTATAAGCCAGATGACAGCCACGAAACACGGGCAGTTGCTTTTGTCTTGTGGTCTTTTTACTCGGTTGCAAAAAACAACGTCCCAGGTTCTATCCTCGCTCATATCTAATCCTCCACAACACTAATAAGCTCTTAATTATTTTTCACAATTGGTATGCGTTAATGATGAAAAAATACCGGAAGTTTTCTCTGTGCTAAGAAGTTCACAACTCTCATGTAAGGGAGGACCTAGCTCAATATTCACCATTTTATGCAGGGATGATGAGAAGAAGAATGCATTAGATAGTATAAAAGAAAATTTCGGGGAATTACTCTTTCTGATTTTTCATAAAACCTTAAAAGTGTTTTTACATTGTTCCTTGTTTAGCTACCGTTTCAACTCCATTACTGTTTTAGAGAGTACTATTTTGTACTATTTGTACTTTTTTTATTTAATCTCAACCAATCTTTCCTTCTTATAAAAATTATTTAGTCTATAGATATAACAGCTTTTTAATTAAGAATTTTTGAAATTATTTTATAATTTCAAAAAATTATTTTTTTAAAAATTAAAATTATTTTTTAAGAATTTTTTAATTATTTATTATTTTTTTCTTTTAGGTGAGCATGGAAGTTACATCACTGTTAAAGCACATTCCGTAAGCATGAACATGATTTGAAAACTGAAGAATTTAGAAGCAGCATTGCTTGATCTTATTCAGAAAAAAATTTCAATCAATAAGGAACGAAGTGAGTTTTAATTTTAATTAAAATTCTATTTCGGGAAGGAAAAAAACTAAGAAAAGTCAATTTCATAAAAGTAAATATAACTAGAGAAAATGCAGAAAATAAGACAAAGTACATCTTTGTAAAAAGAAACTACAGTCAAAGCTGTTTTATGATGAAAATATATATTCCTATAATATATAAAGAAGCAAGACCTAAAGACAAAGCCGGATTTAGATAGAAAAACCTACCTTATACAATTAATGACTGGGACAATGCTGCTTTACGATGAGAATATATATTCCTATATTATATAAAGATGCGAAAATCGAAAGACAATGCTGAAAAAAAAACCTACCTTATATAATTAATACCTGGGACAGTGCTGCTTTAGACGAAAAGATCCATTCATAGATACAGAAATCCAAGACAATGTTGGGCTTCAAAGAGGTTAACATTACATCCTCCACTTCACAGTATGAGAGCGGCATGAACGCGACAAACAGCAGTCGGTCCATAGAAGATCTTCTAGAATTCACAGAAGAATCCAGAGTAGAAGCCATCATCTATACCTTTTTGTTTCTGTTCGCCACCTGTGGAAACGTGCCGGTGTTTATCAGCCTCATTCGGGGGCGGCGCAGAAGATCCCGAATCGAAGAGATGATCATGCATTTGACAATCGCCGATTTGATAGTAACATGTGTGATGATACCGCTGGAGATATGCTGGAGAATCACGGTCGAGTGGGTTGCTGGAGAAGTTTTGTGCAGAATCATGATGTTCTTCAGGGCGTTCGGCCCTTACTTATCGTCCAAGGTTCTCGTTTGCATAAGCATTGACCGATTCACGGCTATCGTTTATCCACTGAAAGTGAATGTGGCTCAGGCAAGAGTAAGATTCATGTTGCGCTGCGCATGGGCAAGCAGCTTTCTCTGCAGCATACCACAAGTAAGAATTATATGTTTGCATGACGATTATATAATCTAATTATTAGTCAATATCGTATGGTTGCATGACGATTATCCAATCTGGAATATTAATATAAAACAATTTGAGGATTCTTACAAATTTTTGATTCATTATGAGTGAATATATTATGCTTACGTAACGATTATCTAATCTAGAATATTTACGCTAAATAACTTGGCAATTCATTACATATTTTTATTTGTTCATTGTTATTCGATTGGGTCTATTATCTGTTGTCGCTGTTACTTATGGTACTTGCCATGGACAAGCCCTCTGTTACGAAGACAGCGATTTTAAGACGATGGGGGAGCGTCTCTTGTTTTTATAGTGGCGCCAACTAGGGCCAAGAGTACGACTTCACTACTCACGCATCACTCATTCGTTTGCACAACCCCTTTTTCCTGGCGGTCACATTCACACATCTCATAGAGACAATAACGGAAGAACAACCACGCCCAAACCGAGACTCGAACCCACGACGCGCAGATCACGGGGAAGACACGCTACCCCTATGCCAGGGCGCCGGCGAGTCTTTTGTCTAATCAGGAATATTAACTAAATAATATGAAAGATTCATTACATTTATTATTATTATTATTAGTGAATATTCTAAGCTTACGTGACGATTATCTAATTTGGAATATTAACGCAAAAGAGTTTTACAATTCATTGCCAATATTTTTATTACTATTATTAGTGAACATATTATGTTTGCATGAAGATTATCAATTCTAAAATTTTAAACCAAAGCAATTTAGCTCCTTCATCATACATTCTTGTTTGATTATTAGTGAATATATTATGCTTGCATGACGATTTTCTAATCTAGAATATTAACGCAAAACAATTTGGCGATTCATTACATATTTTTGCTTGTTTATTAATGAATATATTATACTTACGAGACGATTATCTTATCTCGAATATTAGTGC
>JAPMOR010039662.1:736920-756576 GCA_026543865.1 Argiope aurantia | reverse complement strand
ATTTTCTAATCTGGAATATTAACGCAAAACAATTTGGCGATTCATTACATATTTGTTCTTGTTTATTTATGAATATATTATACTTGAATGGCAGTTATCTAATCTAGAATATTTCAAGATTATCTAAGAAATTGAAAATTAAAGAGCATATTGAAATAGATTCTGTGAAGATTAAATGAACAAATAAAGCAATCGAGTTATAATCACATCGTTTTAAATTGTAAAATTATTAATCCGCTTTTTTTATAGAAAATTCTCTTAAACTGAAAGGATAAAAGTCCTTTTGAAATCAAAACAAAGTTACAGTTACACGCTTTCTTTTTAAATTCGACTGAATGTAAACCGAATCTAATGAAAATAAAATTCTAAATATCTATAAAAAAAGAGGCACATTTCTGCGTTAATTACTAATGTATGATTATTATTAAAAATTTCACAGTAATTCCAAGAATTTTTATGAAGCATATAAATTATAAAACTTTCATCGTAATTAAAATAAAAATATTGCTTTGTATCTCAAATGAACAAATTATTACTGTGAACATCTTTATCTTCATATGCTATTATAAATATGCGTTTTCGGAAATTCGATTCAGAATTTTGGATAAAGTAAATTTATCTGCTAATTAAAATTATAACAATTTTCCATCGATTTAAGAAAAAAAATACGTCTTATTATCACCTTAAAAAGAAAAGTGAAAAATTGGAAACTCCTTCAATGAACTGAAAGAAATTTTTAGAAAAGTATTTGCCGTTGTTGATAATTTTGTGTTTAGTAAAAAAAAATAATTTACAGTAATTAAAAACGTATTCCTCTTAACATTTGAATAACAGTTTTATCGTCAATATTTTTGCCCCCTGGTATATCCTTGGTAATTGAGGATCAAAAGCATCTGGCATGGAGGTTGGTTCTCGCCACCCTGGTGGGTACAGAAAAAGGTGGGGGTTCTGACTCCTCCCATCGATGACGGGACGTACTTCCTTCGGGGAGGGTTGTACCGTGGCCGGTAATGGCCATTAAGACTCAACCATATTTCTCGCCAGTGTTGCTGTTTCGGTGGTCCGGTCATTCAGATTTCTTTCATCTACCTTTGGGAGGGTCGGAGTAGCCGGTTTGTGGTTACAGTCAACACCTATGGAAGAAATAGCATTGCTTCACCCCATTCAGGTCAATAATTCAGAAATAAACTTATCTTTTCATCTACAAAGTTTCTCGATAACTTTATGTAAAAAGTTGTGAAATATAATCTTTTCGTGATAAGCAATATTAAATTTTTAGCATATTCTCCCTTGAAATTTGTATACTTTGTATAATGCCACTTCAGTGTTTTTTTCTATTCACGAAATGCCATTTATAAAACCTTTCAAAACAGATAAAT
Organism: Argiope aurantia; assembly: GCA_026543865.1. Lineage (NCBI taxonomy): Eukaryota > Metazoa > Arthropoda > Arachnida > Araneae > Araneidae > Argiope > Argiope aurantia. The sequence continues at coordinate 755,197 of JAPMOR010039662.1, read as the reverse complement.
ATACGGGTTATTAATTTATCGCTCTCAAGTAATTTCATTGCAAGCCTCTTTTTTTCATTTCTGGACAGCTAATAAATAAAAAAGGTTAAATTAGGAGAGTAGAGGGAAATACTTCTTGGAGGGGTAAATGTATATTTGTGTTAATAGTGTTGCAAGTATGTGATCTGGCGTACATCGGAGCTAAATAGTTTTTATTTCTATAAATGAAGTTATTTCTCCTCTTTTTTTTTTACTGAAATTATTTGGAAAAGCCTATTACATATACGCTGTAATATACTTACTGTAATATATTTACCGTTTTCAAAGGAAGGTAAGATCTGGGGTATTCAATCATTCTTTGAGCATCTCAGAAAACTAAGGTAATGTCTTTCTACTTAACAAACCATTTCCTATTTTCCTAAAAGAAAGGGTAACAGAATCTTTCATTCCATTCATTGTTATGATTGCTTCTTTATCTGAAGATGAGAGTAATTAATTCAATCCTCACTCGTTTCGGTAAAAGAAAAAAATACCATAGTTGTTCAGTTAATAAAAAACAAAAAAGTCATAGTTATTCGGTTATTAAAAGACAAAAAAGTCGTAGTTATTCATTTATTAAAAGCCAATTCCTAATTATGATTGCTATTTTATCTGAAGATAGTGTTGAATTCACGTTTCACCCATTTCTGTGAAAAAGCCATAATTATTCGATTATTTAAAAACATCGTAGTTATTCGATTATTAAAAGCCAAATCATAGTTATGAACATTTTTTTTATCTGAAGATGAAATTATTAAATTCTAGTTTTAACCATTTCAGTAAAAAAAGTCATAGTTATTCGATTATTAAAAGCCAAAAAAAAGCCAGAGTTATTCGATTATTAAACACCAAAGACGCCAGTGTTATTCGATTATTAAAATCGAAAATACTTATAGTTATTCGATTATTTAAAAAAGGCATAGCTATTCGATTATTAAAATTCAAAAAAATAATCATAGTTATTCAATTATTAAAAGCCAATTCATTATTATGATTTTTTTTTCTTTCTTTGAAGATGCTAGTGTTGAATTCAAGTTTCAACTCTTTTCTGTAAAAAAAAAAAAAAAGTCATAGTTATTCGATTATTAAAAGCCAATTCATGGCTATGATTGTTTCTTTATCTGAAGATCAGAGTGTTAAATACAATTTTCGCCCATTTCTGTATTAAAAAAAATCACAATTATTCGATTATTTTTTTTAAAAAGTCATAATCATTTGATTATTAAAAAGGTCATAGTGGTTCCTTTATTAAAAGTCAAAAAAGTCATAGTGGTTCCTTTATTAAAAGTCAAAAAAGTCATAGTTATTAGATTATTAAAACCCAATTCAAAGCTATGATTGTTTCTTTATCTGAAGATGAAAATAATAAATTCAAGTTTCACCCGTTTCTATAAAAAAAGTCATCCAATTATCAAAAGTCAAAAAAGTCATAGCTATTCAATTATTAAAAGCCTATTCATAGTTATGATTTCTTTTTTACCTGAAGATGAGAGTGATGAATTGAAGCTTCACACATTGCTGTAAAAAAATCCTAGTTACTCAATTACTAAAAAAATCATAGCTGTTCAATCATTAAAGAAGTCATAGTTATTCAATTATTAAATTCATAGTTATGATTGTTTCTTTAACTAAAGATGAGAATATTGAATTCAGGTTTCAACCATTGATATAATAAAAAAAAAGTTTTTCTGGATTTTATAGAAATCGCTTTTTAGTATCACCTTTTTGGATACATACTGAGTATTTCTGGTATCCATCTTGTGATGCCCAAAATACTGAATTCCTTGAAAAATATTTTATAAAAGATATAATATAATATTTCCGTAGTTTTTGCTGATGCATGAATCTCCATATCAATTCATTTATCATGGGCCTACCAGTATTTCATTTTGTAGAAACTTTAAGCTGTACCACGGGCGTTCGATATTCTACATATATGCTCATATGACTAATCCGGAAATTTACAAATCTCTTATTAACTATTTAAATCAAATGTTTAAAATCTTTATTATGTTTATCAAAGTTAAATTTGATTTTGTAAGTGATTTCATTTTCAAAAAATAATGTTTGAACTCAGCAGGAAATATTCCTTATCTTTATTTATCCTTATATTATATTTCTTTAAATATCACGATATTAAATTGATTAAAATTAGTATTCAATATGGCCTTACAAGTATTTCTGAATGAAATTTGATTCAAATTTCTATAGAATTATCAACAATTTAAAATAATTATGATACGATTCGGAGGCACAAATTTTTAAAGGTTTGCCAGTAGAGACGGTATATTCACTTTTAATTTGTTTGAGGGAAAAAAGAAACAACAAACGTATCCTTCCAATACCATTTTCTCACATTCCTTCTAATGTCGGGAAGTATGACACAAAAAATTTTGCACATTGGATCTACAGATTTACAAAAACCATTGAGCAATAGTAGCCAAAAATATCACCCAGCATGATAAGCTGCAGGAGGAAAATAGATAAAATTCACATACTTACATTTTAAAAATATTATTGTATTGTAAATTATGATATAAAATGATAGTTAGAAGCAAAGGCAATCAAATAAATAATTTTAAGTACATTTCTTCTTTAATAAAAATGAAGGCTGGTGGTAAGTTCTCGGCTCGTGAGCCGCAGGGTTTCAGGTTCGTGACCCGATTCCACCGAAGAACCGTCGTTGCACATTAAATCCGTCAGACCAAACGTCCTCCCGTTGATGTGGTGAGGTGTGGAGAGGGGATTCCAGCTCAGGTGTCGTCCTCGTCATCTGACCGCGGTTCAAAATGACGAGATCAGTCCTAAAATAGCCCTAGTGTTGATTTACAATGGGACGTTAATATAACTAAACTAAAACTAAATCTTTGATAAAAATTTAATACAAGCAAAAATTAACTCAAAGAATTATAAATAATTTTTATAGTACAAAAAGGTTAATTTTCAAAATTTTAAGCCAACAGCAATGTATTTTCATCTAATTTTTAAAGATAATTAATTAAAAGTAATAAAATTCTTGAAATTTTAAATTAATTTACCAAATTATGTTAAATTTATTTTATCTTAGCACAAGATGATTTAAGCCTGAGAAGTAATATCCGAATTTGCTGAAAGTTATATTGCCTTGCGTAATACTCGCTATTTGCGGCTGAAATCATTAAAACCATAAATTCTACAGCCTTAAAAACACATCAAATATTCATATTATAAATTTATTTCAATGTAAAAATCCTTAAGGAATTCACTCTATTTCATTTCTCAAATTATTTAAATTTTTCGAATTAAAAAATATAGAAAAATAATTGTTGGTTCCCTTCATCGAATTCAATTTTATATTTTTAAGGTAAATTTGCATTTGAGATATTCAATTAATTTATATTTTTTATATTGGAAAAGAAAATATCATCCTTTTCATCCTAATTAATTTTCTATACCCTCTTTAATTCCTCTTTTCACTTTAATTATATATGGGAGAGATATTTAAGATATATAAACATTTTTAAAAATTTTAGAAGCAAACTATAATAAAAATGTATTTACATTAATGAAAGAACATTTTTATCAAATAATATTCTAAAAATAGTATACCATTTATAAATATTTTAATTCGAATAACAATAATTTTAGTTCATTTCTACCCACATAAATGCATGTGCGCTTTATTTGAAAAGAAATCTGTGATGATATGAAATGGATTATTTTTTAATTCGATTATATTTCCACACAGTTTTATTTAACTTGAAGTATTTCATGATTGAAAAAAAAGTGAAATTGAAATACATTTCTCACTGATTTCAGGATGTGCTCGTGTTTTGAAATTTTGTGCATTGTTCGATGATAATTAACTATTTAAATGTTTTCAAATGTTTTATCATAAGTTAATAGATCATTATAATTAAAATTGGATTATACATGCATGGTAACACGTGATTGTGAATTTCTGAGAAAGAAAAAATATTGAGTATAATAATAGAGTATAAAATAAAATATAAATTAAACACTGGACATTTGAAAAAGATATTTAAAAACGAAAATTGCTCTATTTTTTTGTACAGAATAAAAATTTCTTAACTAATTTCATTTTCAATAGAAATAATGTTAGGACTTTGTAGTGAAGAAGAGATTCTTTAAATTGCATCTCTGTTTTTAGAAATATATATATATATATATATATATATATATATTTCTTCAAACATCTCCTCCATCGATTGATCAGAAATTTATTCTCATAATTTAATAAAATTACTCTTCAAAAATTAATGGACTTGTTTTTTGGATCTAATTTGCAAATAGATTAATAATAGAGGATGTTATTTGAAAGCCTTATTTATTAGAAAATTCGCAAGCAAAAATTATACTTTAAAAATAAGACATGAATTCTTTATCATAGATTTCTTATTGCAAATAATTCCATTAATGCAAAAATTTAGAAAAGGAATTCTTACTGAATAAATGTTGTCAAAAAGACATGTCTTTTTCTATTTGAAATGCAATCACTTCTTTTCCACGATTAAGTTGTCTGTCAGTGAAATTGAAGAGAACGACCATAGAGGGTGCAAAGCCGTTTAAAGCTCGGGCATAGTTTTTCATGAGAATATTGAAGACCAATAGCAATATTAAGTAGTCCCAAAAATGCTGATCAAGGAACTTATATAATCCTTTTTAGAAACATTTTTTCTTTGAATATTTATTGACAAATAGGGTGCGATGAAGGTAGGCATTTGGATCCATTAGTCTGAAAGGACCACTGTCACTGGCATTGGTCATAAGATGTTTCAAGGACTTCATTTTCACAGTTGTTGCAACAGGGACAATCAGTGTAACCATCCAAAGCTATTCCATCTCTTCTATGAGGTATTTTTTAGACTGATGGGTCTTGATTCTCTCCATGCACAACAATTAATATAATTATTTTTAAAAAATATGGTGCGAGCTCTAGAAATGTAATCATCTCTTGCTCTCTATTCCGTCTTTATCACCTGTTCTCAGGCCAAAGAAATCGGGCTTACATTTTACAATAAAAAAAAATCAAATATTCCTCGTGCATAATATTCTACAATCGTAGGGATTCAATTATTCTTCGTGCATAATATTTTAAAACTGTAAGGATGCAAATACTCTTTGTACATAATATTCTGTCGTCGTAAAAATTCAAATACTCTTCGGGCATAATATTCTACAGTCAATTATTACATTTACAACTGTAGAATATCATGCACGAAGCAATATTATACAAATAATCTTCGTGTGTCATATTCTATAATCGTAAGCATTCGAGTATTATATATGCATAATATTCTACAGTCGTAAAGATTCATTCTTTGTGCATAAATATCTCTACAAGGAAGATAGCTTCCTTTTTCATTGAAAGACGTCCTTTAAGGTATGTTAGATGACATCCATATCATTCTTTTCTTCTTCGATATTTGGAACAAAATATCTAAACATTAGATATTATAAGACCTTGTAAAAAAATTCTTTCTTAATTATGATAATAATTTTTCAAAAATAGATAATACTTTTAGATTCGATCCGATCCTTTTTGAAAAACAATTCAATTCAATAATTTGTAAAAAATGAATGGAAATCATGTTTATGGAATTTATACAATTCTGCCAAATTTCCCAAACTATTCTTGGGCAAGTAACTCTTCATCAACTTTTTTTTACATTCAAAAACGTATGCAGGCAGGATTAAAATTTGGAACCAGTTGATCTTTAAATTGTTGCCGGATGGAAATTTAAAAATTAGAAATAATACGATGGCCAGATTATTAATACTAAAACTTAAATATATTGAAGAATTTAAATAAAAAATTTGCCTTGAATTTATCAATGAATGATTTATTATTGCAATAGTTCTTCTGACTTAAATAACAACTTCACCGTAATGTTCCATCTGTTCGATTGACAAGAAATAAAAAACTGCAGTTTTTTTTATTTATTCCTTTAATTTTTTAAAGATCTACGTAATAGTAGTTTTCTTATTATCAAGTTCCAAATGGTAAAATTTTTATTCCCATATGGATTTGATAGCTCTAGTTATTTTTTCTTAAAAAAATACGAATCTTCAAAAATAAATAGTATTCATACTGCTTGGTTTCTGAATTTTTTCATATAAAAAATGAATCTTCTTTATACTGAATGAAAAAAATCTTCCCTGACTAAATTCTCACACTTCTACAAACAATATCCGTATTTTCAAATAAATTTCGAAGGTCAAGCATCTACAAATACTGATCCGTTTATTACATAAAAAGAAAGTCATTTTCTCTCTAGCAATTTTATTCAGTAGAATTTGAAAATAAAAAGTACAAAGATCCGATGTGAAATCAAATAAGTTATTAGAGTCAGCTCTAATCATTATGGAACTTCAGTAAACGATTTTTTTTTCATTTTACTAAAATGAAAAGAAGCTGAACTTCAATTTTATTGTTTGATTTGACTTTTTAGATTTCTTGTAATGTAGTTTCTAATTTTTCTTTATAATTGCACTCCAATCAAATTATGAAGATATAGCTATAACTTTATTACGGGTATATTTTTCTTTGATTACACTTTGAATTTTGCTTTAAAGCTGATTGAAAAAGAAAATTTTTGAAACAGTACAAGATTCATAGTTAGAGTTCTTTGAAATCTTTTTATTAGAATCATACATAAAAACCTCTTAATTAACTTAAAACCAGCATTATTTTGGAAAGTAGAGTTCCAATAATAATATATATATATGCAAAGGCACTTTCAGATAAATAATATTATCAAGTTGTTTATATTTTCTTTTAAATTAATAAAATAATAATCTTTTTGTTGATGTATTCACTTTGTGACATTTAATTATACTAAAAATTGAATGCCGAGGAAAAATTATTTAAAAAAATCTTAAAATAATGGTATTTACAAACACATTGTGCTTTAAAAAATTAAAAAAATTAAAAAAAATTGCGTTTTTTTTTTTTTTTTTTCTACAAATAAATATATTTTTAGAATTTTTTTTAGATTTGCAACTGTAGAAGAGCAACATTTTACCCTACATATTGTTCCTTCTCGGTTTCTAAAACCCTCTGCGCGTGCGTCAGAAAGAATTTCATCAAGAAAGGGGTGAAAAGAGGGGTTGTTCAAATTTTGCACTAGGATAAACACAGATTATTCGAGGTAGGAGGCCTAATGACCGCTCATCTTTCTTACCACCCCCTGACGAAGTGTCAATGATTAAAAGTGCGAGTGTAGGAATCCTGAAACGAACAACACGTTACGGAATGAGCTTGCAAATATCAATAAGTGTCATAGCTTAAAGAATGTTCTAAACTTCTTGAAATATCAAACTTAAAATGCGTATTCTGCGACTTGTGGTTATTCAGAAACATTTCACTACTTTTTCGTATGTTACACCTCTGTGAAAAATATGTTCAAGACCGGTACTTAGATAAAGATAAGAAATCTAAATATAATTTAAGCAAACTTAATCATAAAATAAATTTTTGAATTTAAGTTTATTTTTATATTTTTTCTGCATCTTAGCTACTTTTCAGCATAATATAATTATTTTTCATTAGTTAAAATTTCTATAAAATAGCTATGTACTCTCACTGGGCGGAATCTTAGTCTTGAGGAAGAGAAGTTTAAGGCATGGTAGTTGATTCTCGTCACCGGTGTGGGTAATATTGACTGCCAAGTGGTTTAAAAGATATAATATGAAAACTTTTTTTAAAAAATGCTATGCTATTAATGTATACGGGACAGAATGTCAAGGTTTAATAAATGTATATATTTTAGGATTTATAAGTCTCGTCATTGAAGTGGAGGTATTTCGACACCACAATATTGGTATGCTTTGCAAGGAAGTAAGAACTAATCAATATACAGGAAGTTTCTCGCCCTAATATCTGGGTTCTCTCTTTCCGAATGGGTTCACAAATATATACAATTTTGAAGCAAAAGGTAATGAATATGCCATTATTGTATTGTACATTCTCGCCAAATTCTGGATCAAAATTAATTGAATTTTGGAAACATGCTTAAGAAATTTTGTAATAGAATTATATTTCATCTAATTTACTCAGAAATGGAAGCATGAAATCCCGGTTCTTACATCAACAAAGATTTCCCAACTTCTAGGGAAGCGATAATTCGTTCATTCCACGAATGTTGTCCGTAGATTCTGCGCCAATTTAGGACCAAATAATTTCCTGTAAGGCCTCCCATCTTCAATAGGTAATTTCCCAAGCAGTGCGAATCGATATTTCTTCACATATTGATGAAATTGAACTGAAGAAAATATGAGGCTCATTTCTTCTCGCTAAAAGATTTTTTGAATCAATAAGGTTTTTAAATGAGAATATTAATTTAGAAGAAAAATTGTTAATTGAAATGATATTGAAATAAATTTCTATTTTCATAATTATTGCAATAACTGACAAACGCTATGAATCTCACCTGAATTTGATCAATTATTCTTGGTAAAATGTTAATATATAATTGATGCTTTTTAATTAAAAGAATTCGTACTTTTTATACAGAAAAATAGAACTAGGACTAGAAAAATTGAGATTTTATTCTATCGGTTCTTCTCAAACTAGTGACCCTAGGCAGATGCCTAGACTGTGTTGTGGGAAATCCTCCGTTGTTATGAATAGATAAGAAGGATTAAGAAAGAACTCTCTGAAAATTTGACACGAGATTCGAACTTTTCAGATCGATCTTGTAGCTTAAATGGAAGGTTTTAACATATTCTTCTTGAAGCCATCGCATATAAAACAAACTTCCGTTTTTGATAAACTATAACAAAAAATAACTGTATAGAAAAAAAATATTATAAACAACGTTATTATTTCTAGTTCTCAGAAAAGGTAAAATACTTCAATCTAAGAAATGTAGATTTCCATCATGATATGTCATGAAAGTAGTTCTTTCAAAAACATACGATAATTGTTTAAAAAATATGATAAGATAGCAGATATTTTTAGAATCGTGAACTGAATCGTGAAACGGAATGTATGGTAGAAAAATTTCCTTTGCCTTTATAAATTCTCTTTCATCTCTTTTAATGAAATGATAGTTTACACAAAAAAATTTCACTGCCCTAACGGACAAATGTGGATACATTATTTGTAACTCCAATGCTATTTCCACGTCTAATTCTATAATATTTAGTGATATTTGGTAGATATTTTTAGTCATTATATGAGATTAAAATCGAGAGAGTAGAATACATCTAATTAACAACTTTTCAACGAATTATCTAATATTTGAATTTTTAAAAATCAAAATTAGGAGTTAAAAGTCCTTTTGTAATTTTATTGTAAAGAATTAAAGCTATTTAATAGTCTTTAAATGCAAAAGTTTCTCATTTTGATGATGCCATAATGGGTCTGCTATGAATTATTTAAGTTATTCAGTGGTGAAATAGTTAGAAGAAAATGAAAATTTTGGCCTTATACCACTTATAACCTATTTAAGTTGAATGGCCAATTTATGTACTCGACCGAAAATTTTAATCTAACTACAACAAATTATTCTTATTCATATTATAGCTCAAGCAAAAGTATTATGCCTACATTTATATTTGTTACATAAACCGTTATATGAGAAATGGTTTAAGATTCTTGAAATCGTGGTCATAAATTCTATGAAAACATTTGTATGAGAAATGGTTTAAGATTCTATAAATCGGGGTCAGAAATTCTATAACAACATTTATGGTTGATGTATATGGCGTCAGAACTTTCATCAAATAAATCTAAATGTAATCGCGCCATTCCAACTCTATTATGTGGTTTCAATTATTTAGGATCTACATCTAAAATCTATTTCTAGCTTTCAATGAATCGGAGATATCATAAAACACAGAATAACATTTATTGACGAACACGAACACAAAGCTACATCGTTCTACGTTACATCTAAGACATTACATACGTTCTGAATCACCAAGTATAAACAAAGCGTATCAAAGTTCAACAGAAACTGCGCATGCGCTGGTTTCCTGATGACTACATCTGGAATAGGGGCCGGAATAGGGGAAAGGCGTCTCTAAGACGGAACATCCCGGCCCCCGTTGGACAGTTGTCCAACACCTTCTTCAAAAGGGAGTGGACAGAGTGTTGATACTTCGCCGAAAAATTCCTTTAGCGGTTCTGATGTCTGCAACACGGACTAGTCCATCTGTTCCAGGATATGTCCTTTCAATTCGGGCCAAATTCCATTCCATGGGGCTCTTGCTACTACCCTTCAGGAGTACCAGCTGTCCGGGTTTGATGTTCAGCTGAGGTAGTTTCCATTTAGCTCGAGACTGCAAAGAGTTGAGATATTCTTGGCTCCATCTTCTCAAAAATTTGGATCTAAGAGACTGGATGAGAGACCATCTAGAAGATAAAGAAATGTTAGTCAAGGAATCACTGGGTTCTGGTATTGACAACAGTGGTACTCCCACCAAAAAATGGCCAGGTGTCAAAGGTTGAAGATCAGCTGGATCGGCAGAAAGAGGACAGAGTGGTCTTGAATTCAAAACTGCTTCAATCTGTGTCACCAGCGTAGTAAGCTCTTCAAAAGTCAACACTGTTGATTTAGTCACCTTCAACAAGATCCGTTTCATAGCTCCAATATTGGCTTCCCATAATCCACCGAAGTGAGGAGATGCTGGAGGTATGAAGTTCCACACTATACCTTCCTTGGCACAAAATCTTTGCACGGAATCTGATTTGCATGCTTTTAGTAGGGAATCCAAAACATTTTTTGCACCCTTAAAATTAGTGGCATTATCACTCCATATGATTGAGGGTTTTGACCGCCTTGCAATGAATCTCCTAAGACAAGCTAAAAAACTCTCGGTAGTCAAATCAGACACTACTTCAAAATGGGTAGCTCTTGTACTAAAACATATGAAAATAGCAATGTATGATTTTAAAGTCACTCTGGATCTTTTCAAATTAGGTTTAGTAATTATGGGACCAGCGAAATCGAGTCCCACCTTTTCAAATGGTCGAGATGGGATAACTCGGTCCCTGGGCAGGTCGCCATGGCTTTGGTTAATAGTTTGACTTCTAGCTTTAAAACAAGTCAAGCATCTATTTATCACTCGTCTAACCCGATCTTGTCCCGAAGGTATCCAATACGATTGGCGAATAAGAAAAAGTGTCGTCTGCGTGCCTGAATGTAGACCTATTTTGTGAAAATGTTCTATGATCAAATCTGTGAAATGGTTCGACTTGGGTAAAAGCAATTGATGCTTCTGGTTATCTGACAGATTTGAAAATTTTAATCTTCCCCCAACTCGAAGCAGCTCATCTTTGTCAAGAAATGGATTTAGAGATAAAATTTTACTATTCTTCGGAATTGGATGCTTTAATTGTAACCACTTTAATTCAGACTTAAATTCATATCGTTGCACATACTTTACTAACATTTTTGTAGCATTTTGTATTTCGATAGCACTTAAATAATCTTTCTTTCTATTAGAAATATTAATTTTACAATTATTGATAAATCTTAAACACCATGCAGTGATTCTAACTAATTTGTCAAATGAGGAATACTTTTTAATTAAATTGTTCTCTAAAGGGCACTCTACAACTGTTGAAGTTAAAATAGCTCCTTTGCAAAGCTCGTAATTTTCTATGTTTTCAATATTTAACTGTTTTGACAGTTCCAAAGATTTGGGCCAAGAGTGTTTATTCTGCGCTAACCAATCAGGACCATGCCACCAAAAATCACTATCTCGAAGTTCAGCTGCCAACATACCTCTCGATATCAAATCGGCAGGATTATCCTTTCCAGAACAATGACGCCAATCTTTTGGGTCAGTAAATCTTTGGATCTCTTGAACTCTATTTTTCACAAATGGTTTAAATCTGCTAGGAGCGCCCTTGATCCAAAAATAAGTGATAGATGAATCGGTCCAGAAGTAATGAGTTAATGGATACGTTAGAGCTTTGGAGATTTTATTACTCAATCTAGCTACCAAGAGAGCACTCATTAACTCAAGTCTAGGTATCGAAATTGTTTTTAATGGAGCCACTCTGCACTTTGATGCCACAAAACTAGTAAAACTCTTTCCGTCCTTTAATGTTACTCGAAAATACACAACCGCTCCATAAGCTTTCTTAGAGGCATCTGAAAAACAGTGCATTTGAATGTTATCTATTTCAGTGGAATGAGTATCTCCAAAATAGTAACGGGGTATATTGAAAGTATTCAGTTCTAGAACTTCTTCACACAATTCATTCCAATCAGTGTCTAATTTCATTGGGAAACGCTCGTCCCAGTCCAAGCCCAAACACCACAGTTCTTGGATTAAAATCTTTAATCTAATTAAAAATGGTCCGAGAAACCCTACAGGGTCAAAAATACGACCTGCAACTTACAAGAGATATCTTTTAGTGTTCATTCGTTTCAAGAGAAATTGTATTAAACTTTTAGCATCAAAATGAAATAAATCACGGTCGGGGTTCCATACAACTCCTAGTACCTTAGAAGGCATGAAATTTTCATTTTTAGACTCAATGGATGGATCAATGTCCATTCCAATATCTTTCCATCGATCACGTAACTCGAATGAATTTGTCTGCCACTTTCTTAAAATCATACTTGCATCCTTAAAGATCTTAACACTTTCTAAGCTCGTTTTTAAAGCCTCTTCTACATTTTGTTGACCACTAATTAAATCATCGACATATAAAGAATTATTTAAAATTGCACAAGTTTCAGGAAAATTATCCACATACCTTTTCAAGTGATGCTTGATTGTTGCAGCTAGGAGGAATGGGCTTGAACTTACCCCGAATAAAACACGGGTCATTCTATATATCATCAAATTGTGTCCTTCAGAGCCATCTGGTTCCTGCTGCCAAAAAAATCTGGTCGCATCTCGATCCTCTTCATTAATTTCTATCTGGAGGAATGCCTGCTTTATGTCAGCAGTGAATGCTATAGGATTTTCTCTAAATCTAGTCAGAAGAAGAAAAATATCAGGGTTTAGATTTAATCCAATATGTAGACAATCATTCAAGGACAGTTCTCCTTTACCATGGGAAGACGCATCAAAAACGATGCGTAATCTACTTGTCGTCTTATCCTTACGAATCACTGCTCTATGAGGCAAATAAAAAGTTGGTTCGTTCGTCTTTTTATTCACCCCACACGTAACTTGTTCAATAATGTTCTCCTTTAAATACTCATCCAGAACAGTCTTGTATTCAGTGAAAAGCAAGGGGTCATTAAGAAATTTTGTTTTTAAACCTAAAAACCTTTTTTGAGCCACTTCACGATTATCGTGTAACTGTTCCTTCATACCAGGTTTCCACGGGAGCTTTACGTTGTATCTGTTATTAGAGAAAGTAATTCCCGATTCAAATTCCTTCATAATTGCATCATCAAAAATATTTTCATCGGTATCAGGCTCAACGCCTAAGCTTTCTAATTCCCAAAAATTTTTTAATTGATCCGATATCATTTTTTCTTCTACTATAATTTTCATTTCCAATATTTGATTTGTCATATCGATTTTTCCTTGGAAGAACCAACCAAATAAGGTTTCAGTGGCTACAAGCTTATCATTTAACCTTTTTATTCTACTAGTAACTATATCATAATAGTAATCAGCACCCACTAAAAGCACAATTTTGTTATTTCTAAATTCATAGCAATCAGCAAGCTGTAATCCTTTTAATTGTTTATTTAACTTCGGAATATTTTTATTAGGAGCAGGTAAATTAGTTGCAGTTATTTGTTCAGTTTCTAATGCTTCAATTTCAATATTTAAAGTCGGTTCGTTGCGATTCTCTAATTTAATCTTAACAACATTATATGTTCGTTCAGTTGTTTCTTTAGCACCGAAACCATATACCGATAGAGTTTCCCTTCGAACAACAGGAAGTTTAAGTCTTTGAGAAATTTCTCGTGAAACGAAACTTCTCATGCTACCATTGTCTAGCAAAATGCGAACTGTTTCAAGTCTATCATCATCAAATGGAGTGCGAATACAGGCAGTACATGTTTGCAATAGTACGGAACACTGAGTGTTTACTCGAACTTCCGGTTCTTTGTTCTTTATATTATAATTGCAATGGGAAACTGCGGATACAGTTTTATTTTCTGCATTAATAGTTTTGTTTTCCAATCGATAACAGAGCGATCGGTTATGTTTCTTGTTACAATTTTCACACATATCCCTTTTTCTACAGTCCTTAATTCGATGATTTTGTTCAAGACATAAGAAACAACGACCTTGTTTTCTTAAAATATCCTTTTTTTCATCAATTGTTAAACCCTCACAAAGTTCTGAAATATGTTTATCATTGCAATATACACATTTTTTCTCAACAACTGGTGATAAATATTCATGAGTTTTCAACGAATTATTATTCCACGGAATGCGACTTTTATTATATTGCCTGTCATTTGTAAAATTTTGTCTATCGCTTGAATTATTTTGATTGTATCTAGGATTTTTAAATTCAACGTTATGAGTGACGGTTTTTTTTCTTTCACCCTTCCAGCCACTTAGCAAAACGGATGATTCTCGACATTCTATTTCAATTTTCAAAAATTGTAACAATTCCATAACATTGAATTTATTTTCTTCCGTTTTTTCTAAGTGTTTTCTATTAAAATCTAAAACTAGATCCTCGGGTATTAATTTAAGGAGAATCGGCTGAAGCAAATGACCATACATTCCAGATGTAACGTTAAGTGACTCTAAGCTTCTAATTTGTATTTTGCAGATGTCATATAATTTTCTCAGTCCAACTATATTACTTGAATCCTTTACAGGATAAAGATTCAACAGTTTTGACATATGAGCATTAATAACGAGCTCATCTCTTCCAAATCTTTCTTTTAATAACATTAAAGCTTTATCATAATTTTCGTCGGATAATGCGAAGCCATTCACAACATTACCGGCAGATCCACCTAATAAGGATTTCAGATACGTAAATTTATCTATTTTTGTTAAGCTTTCGTTTTGATCAATCGAGTTTTGGAATTTATTCCAAAATTCTAACCATAAACATGGGTCTCCGAAATATTTATCTATACTCAATTTAGGTAGACGAACAGAATTGACAGTTCTATTAGAATTAACAGCAGATTCAATAACCGAATTATTTAAAGAGCCATTCTGTTCACTCAATGCCAAATTTGGGTTAAACTGTGATGAAATACTAGAATCAATTTTGGAGAGTTTATTAATTTGTATTGAAATTCTAGAACATAATAAAGTAATCTTTTCATTGTATTGAAAAGCAGCTTCTATTTCCGTATCAAATTCGTTTTCTTCTGAAATAATTTCTTGAATCTTACTATCCAATTCTCTTAATTGTTTTAACATCTCATTTAAATATTCTAAATGCCCTCGTAAGCTATCAACAGATTGCTCATCAAATTCGCTTTCTAATTTATTTATAAGTTTAGTTACTGCTGTACGAATGACAGCTCTAGACTTTTTCAATTTCTTTTTCTCATCCATTCTTATAATACAAAAGTAACTAAATATAACAGTACAATATCAAAAGTAATTTCAAAACAAAAGCAATATTTCAAATCAAAGAAATATTCATCAAAAAGTAATGATCAAAATTCTCTAGAAATTCTATAATCAATTCAATCAATATCAAAGGTTTCAACACATCAATAATATCAATTTCTATATCTATTTCTAATAATCAAAATAATATTTTCAGATTAATTCTAATTATTTCTATCGAAATTCTATATAAAAGATATTTCTTACCTTTCTTTCAACGCAGCCAGTATAAGAAAGTGAAAGCGATATTCTAAATCATGATACTATCACATCCGACTTCTTTCCCGGCCGATGCACCAAAAAAATGGTTGATGTATATGGCGTCAGAACTTTCATCAAATAAATCTAAATGTAATCGCGCCATTCCAACTCTATTATGTGGTTTCAATTATTTAGGATCTACAACTAAAATCTATTTCTAGCTTTCAATGAATCGGAGATATCATAAAACACAGAATAACATTTATTGACGAACACAAAGCTACATCGTTCTACGTTACATCTAAGACATTACATACGTTCTGAATCACCAAGTATAAACAAAGCGTATCAAAGTTCAACAGAAACTGCGCATGCGCTGGTTTCCTGATGACTACATCTGGAATAGGGGCCGGAATAGGGGAAAGGCGTCTCTAAGACGGAACAATTTATATGAGAAATATTTTAATATTCTACATATCTTGAGCAGGAATACTATGAAAGCATTTATATAAGAAATGGTTTAAGATTCTAGAAATCATGATATGACATTCTATGAAAACTCTTAAGATTCTAGAAATCATGATCAGAAATTCCATTAAAACATTTATATGAGAAATAGATTAAAATTCTGGAAATCATGATCAGGAATACCATCAAAGTATTTATATGAGAAATGATTTAAGATTTTAGAAATCATGATAAGAAATTCTATGAAAACTTTTATATGAGAAATGCTGTAAGATTCTAGAAATCATGATCAGAAATTCTATGAAAACATTTATATGAGAAATAGCTTAAGATTCTGGAAATCATGATCAGGAATATCATGAAAGCATTTATATGAGAAAAGGGTTAAAATTCTAGAAATCACGAAAAGAAATTGTATGAAAACTTTTATATGAGAAATGGTTTAATATTCGAGAAATCCTGATCAGAAATTCTGTGAAGAAACTGTCTCAAAGTTATGCCATGAAAATTTTCTAATAATCATCATTCCTGTAAGGAATATACGAAAAAAATTATAATGAAAGATTACGGTATTTCAAAATAAAGTATGACTAATAGATTAAAAAACGGAGGAAACGAAAAATTCATAAAATTAGAAGAAATTCTTGTTAAAAAATACATAGTACTATTATATACTCGAAACACTTTTTTAATAGGGAGTTTCTGAGTGATTATATATATTTCGGTGTTTTTTTCTCAACATTTAACATTTATTACTTGCTAACAAAAGTACGTGCTAATCTATGTGTGTGTGTGTGTGTGTGTGTTGTGTTGTGTTATGTGTGGTCGTTGTGTTGCGTGTATGTGCGTGCGTGTGTGTGTTTTATTTTGCGTGTGTGTGTTTAATTTCTCGTTTGGGAGACACTTTTTCTGATATCTCTGCAGATGCTGAATGAATGCCAAATGAATGCCTTCGTCTGTGGTAATAAACTTGGTGAAGATTTTGGTGATAAAGGCTTTAAAAAAATTGACTCTTCAAAAATAGCGAAAATCTTGAGAATATCTCTATTAGAATGTGAGATATGTTTTATATAATATAAAATAAATATTTGATGTAAAATCTTTCTTGTTGGAAACTATAAAAGACGCGAAGAAAAAATTGCAGTCCGTCAGTATTGAATCCGTGGACAATGGCAGAAAAGAAGAGAAATGAAATCTTTCTCTTCGAATTCCCTCTGAATACTTCGTGCTGTTACCGTTGTTTTATTGCCTTGTGTGTTATTGTTTTATCTTAACTATGTTTCATATGTTCGTTTATATAGAATAAAAAACCATTATCCAATTTTGAGCTTTTTGGATTTTTCACCATATATATATATATATATATATATATATATATAGAGAGAGAGAGAGAGAGAGAGAGAGAGAGAATCCAGCTTGAAGATTTTCTCAAGGGTCACCCTCAGGCAGGGATTCAAAATAAGGGATTTTTTCTGTGAGGAATCTGACTTTAATACAACAGTATTGACCCTTGAGAAATGAAGGCCTAAGAGATACTCCATTTTTTTACAGAAATGAAGCAAAACAATAAATTATAAAAGAATACGGCCATCAATTAAGCAAAAAATACAATAGCATAAAATAAACTATATAAGAACTCTCATAACCAATTATTAAAACAAAATGGATATATCTATATCTATATATTCCCTTATTCAAAATCGGTAATCTCCGATAGTTCTTTACCGATTGCTTTGAAATTTTATATAATGTTGTTTTATGGTCGGATTTTTATATATTTAACACATAGGTATCATACCTATAAGAGGTAAAAGCATGTTCTTTTAGATAAACAGCAACGCCATCTGTTGGGCATAAAAGTATCCCAAGAATATTTTAAATGTCTTCACTCCCGCATCAAACAGTGCTGGGAGAGGATAAGGTAGCAAATGCAGTTACATGATAAAATAAATATGAGAGATAGGAATTGACCAAAGTAATTTTAAAAATGGGTTCATAAATCGTACAAAATATTGGGGAGGATAAAGGGAAAGTATTTTACATAACAATTGGCAAAATTAAGATAATGATG
>JAPMOR010039662.1:707247-727837 GCA_026543865.1 Argiope aurantia | reverse complement strand
GTGTGTGTGTGTGTGTGTGTGTGTGTGTGTGTGTGTGTGTGTGTGTGCAATATATTTTGTTGTTGTAATGTTGTTAGTCAGATGAACTGTTTATAACACGTTAGTACACACGCTTTTATCTTTTTTATTAGTAAAGATTATTATTAAAATTATAAATTTTAATTCAGATAAAAGCTTTTCAATGATATAGAAAGAGTGATATATTGAATATTTCTATTATATATATTTGTCAATTTCCATTAAAATAGAAGCATAAGCGCGTAAGATAAAAATGCTTGCATTTCAAATCATAGTAATTTTTATAAAAATATAGAGCATTAATTATGATTTTCACACGATAAAATACAAAAATAACTAAGTTAAATATTAAAAATAAAAAATAAAAAATGCCGAAGCTAAAAAATAAACTACAAGACTTTTTAAACAAATTAATTTAAATTGATATTACTAATAATTAAATCAATAATGGTGAAGTATTTTGTAAACATTATCCTGCTGAACATTCTAAGTAGGAAGTTTTTTTCTAATTTCGACATAAAATTAAAGTTGGTTTTTCTTTAATTCTGAAAACTACTTGTATAAATTAATAATATTTTTTCTACTATCATTTTTTTCTTTATTGTTTTTAGCTTTAAATATCTCTAATGGATTCCTTTCTTTAGAATATGTTTACAGTCTTAATTCAAATCAGTTCAATTCAATTACTATTTAAAGAAATTTTCTTCAAAAATAAAAGTGACGCACTTAAAATTACCGGAAATAAAAGTATTCTTAATAAAGTAAATGCATTAGGCTAATACGTGAAAGAAATCTTGAAAAAGGCTGCTTGAAGGATAACAAAAAATAACGTAGCTTTAAAAACTGTTGACTTTGTGAAATACTGTAGCTTTTTATTTCATTTTTCAGAACAATGTATATTATTATGAACACTGTATCATAGTAATAAGCAGAATGATTAAATTTAATTGTCTTTTCTTAAGAAATAATTTATACATTATGAATAAAGTCATCATATAAATAAGTTCTGCACATGGGGCAATATTTGCATCATTTATGATGTTTGACAGGTAACATAGATGACAAATTTTCAATGTATTACACTCTGCAAATTGTCTCCTTTTGAACTCGCTATACTAGCATCAGCTAAGATTTAAAGTAAGCTCAAATTCCACTGTAATGACATGAAGACTAAAATATATCCTAAAGTAAATCGGTATTCCATCTTGTTTCAGACAATATAATTAATTATCTAATGAATGCCTTATAAATTTTATACCTATTTGTCAATCATTTACATAATCCCGATTACTATAAACTCAATGTATTACGGGAAAAATTTACCGAGCTATAGTTTGGGTACATTAATGACTCATTTAAAAGTAATAGGATGACTATTTTGGGTGGACTTCGTAATTCATTACCATGTTCAAATGACGAGAGCGACATCTGAGCTGGCATCAGCTCTTTAAACATTTACTCCATCCCAACAGAAGAACATTTTGCCTATGCAATCAAATTTTACGTCCGCCTAGTCCGCATATATGACATGTCTTTTACTTAGTAGTACTCCGAACCTGGAGCCCTCTGGCTCCGAAAACAAGGATTTACAACTAACTCACAGTGGCCCTATTGAATTCAGGAAGAATGCATAAATGTTAAGTAATTATAAATGATAGCTTTGTTTAGTTTAACTCAGTTATTTTATCATTAGACTAATTATACTTTTTTTTTGAAAAAGCAAGAATGTTATTTTAGTAAAAGCACAGTATTTTTGAACCATGGTCAGATGACGAAACCGATACCAGGGCCTTATCGCTCCTCTTCAAGGTTCTGTATCGCGACAGTAGCGGGATGTTTGAGAAAGGTTTAACTTGCAAAAGATCCACTTAGAGCTTTCTTCGTTGAGAATGGGTTGCGAACCTGGAATTCTCTGCTTCCGTAGCAGACTTTACAACCAGGATGATAGGAAAACGATATCCATGAATTATCGCATATTTACCAGAGGAAACAGTTATTGATAAATGTGTCTATATCTGTACTTAAATTTGTATACAAGGATTTAATATGCGGATAAGTCACAGTCAAAATTTCAAAACGAAGAAATTCAAAATTTTCCAGAAATACGGATATTAATGAAAAATTTTTTTTAGATGTAGACTTAATTTTTTCCGCATAAAACGAATTAAACAGCAGGCTTATATCTTTATTAAATAAAGAATATCTACGTAGTATTTCTAAAATTAAAAATTAATGTCTGATTTTAAAAAAATTTCCGTAAAGCCTTTGATAAATAAGTCGCCATTTGATTCATTCAAGAGATACTGTTCATCAAATAATACGACGCAACTTTTTATTTTTTATAAACTTTTCAAGAACTTTTTGCAATCCATTTTCAATTTTAGTAAAAATGGCGTTTACTCTTTTATTTATTCTATTATTTATGTATTCTGTTTCATTATGTATGTATCCACTTTATGTCAAAATATTCGTTTTATTTATTTATTTTTGAATCAAGGTTCTTGTTGAACCTTTCTCACTCTAAATACGATAAAATAAATAAATCCCTTATCAGTTACTACAAAATGCAAGAGGAACACACATTTATTACCGTATAAGTACATCAAATTACATATAATATAATTAATTTTAAAATAAAGTAAAGCTATACGGTTAAAAAATCGAAACCCTTATTCAATGTGTATCACTCAAAGATAAAAATAAACTGTATAAAAATATCAGTTACAATAAAATCGTTTCATATTCATCTATATAATATAAATTTCAATAATATTATCTACTATATTATGTTATAAATGAGATTTTGTAACTGAAATTCTGTACATGTATTTTCCCATGGCAATATGCTATCTGAATACTTGCAGGGCTTAATAATCAATTGAAATAATTAAATTGATTGCTAACCTGTAAAATAATGTACATAGTGGAAGATCTGCAAACATTTAATTTCAAGCACTCGTGATGCGTATCATAATGAATGATAAACTAAACAATATAAAAATAAAAGAGTTAAAATAGAAAATGTGTTTCATGATACACCATTAAACGTGTATTTTTATAACTTTTATTTTATTTTTTAAATCCATCATGAATGCACTTCATTGCATTGTATTTAGAACAGTTTTCAATTCAATGTTATAGTATTATAGCTATATGATTAAATAGTGTAGAAAAAATCGTGTTATTATCATGTAAATCGAGATGGAAAAAAAAACAGCAACTTAATAATATCACCATAAAATTCAAGTATAAATACTTACATAATATTTTGATAGTCAAAATTTATAGCAGAATATACATTTAGTCAACAATATACAATAGCAGTGAATGGCTTGGCAATCAGGTATGTTAAACCTTCAGGATAAATACTATCTTCCTTTATTTCGAAGCTAAAATTACAGTACAATTTTATATTATTCCGCTGTATTCAAAATCAAGAAGCAGTATCCTTTAAACAAAAGTAAGGAAGGATAGAATTAAAGTGAATTGATTAATGTACAAAAGTTTCTAACTGAAATCAAATTAAATGACTGAACCGCATGATAGCAGTAACTAAGATATCAACATGGAAGTAATGGAAAAGCTGAAAACGATTCCTCTCTTGATATTAATGAGTTACTTAACTACCTTCTTTAAAATAGTTCATTCTTGTCACGAAATGCTTCCATTACATAAGATGAAATTATTTACTCAGTCAATTAGTCAATGCCTTTTTTCATCAACATACCAAAATTCCTTCCAAATACTCCTATTATTTTTGGAATGAAATATTCTCTGTATGGATTTTTCAAGCTACAGCTACAGCCATTTTGTTCTGAATCCTCAACTGAGTTAATTTTGGTTTTAATTTTTGAAATTTGTTCATAGTAAACACACACAAACAATTTAAATCTCTTAATATTGCATGTGTTTTATTCTTATTATGCAACATTGAAAGCTTCACAATTTAGATTAATTTCTGTTAACTAGACAGAGACGATATTAACTTGTCGTAACTAATTATAAATATTTAATTAGGTAACTTTTTCTTTGTATTTTTGAGCAAAATATATTAACCACAAAAGATTTCTTTAAGTCAAACCTAATGGATTTATAATTGAAACTTATTTACTATGACCATCATTTCCATATAAATGCCGCTATAATAATTTACAAAAATAATATCGATATTTATTAAGAAATATAACTTTTTAAAATACCATTTCCAGAAAAGTCTTGTATTCTTCATAGTTTCATTTTAAATGTATTTCAAAATTTCATTAGAGGCATTTAATGTCTCATGAATACTTGATTCGACTTTTAAATGTTTTAGCTTCAGAAAATTTTATTAATCAAATGTTTTAGATACTTTTATTTAATTTGAAATGTTTAATATTTGTTAAGATGGCATTTTTAATTTATTTTTCGCTTTTATGTATTGGTGAGGAATTTTAATTCGTATATTTTCTCGGAATTAGTGCATTATTTTAATAATCAATTTTGATTGTACTTGAAGGGATAAATCTGCTAGTATTTTTTTTAATTTGTAGAATTTATCAGAATGGATAATGAATTAAAACCCTACGAAATAAAATAAAAATAAGCGAAATATTTTTTTTTGTTTTAATACTTATAAAATTCTACAATTATGAAATAAATTTAAATGTTTTTAATTTATTTTAGGAATTATTTTCCAATTAATGAGTTTACCTTTAAATACCAAACTGTTAAATTAAATTACTTAATACTATTTACAACTCCAAACAAAGAATCATACGCCACCCTTTCGATAGTTACAAGTGGTTATCGAAATAATGAAAACACCTTAGATTTATAAAAAATCCCTTATTAGTATGGTTTAGGACCGCCTTTGGCATGTAATACAGCTTGGATTCGCCTAGGAATCGACTCATACAAGTGTTGAGTAGTGTTTAGAGGAATATTGTACCATTCTTCCAGGAGATATTGTGAAACTTCTGGAAGTGATGTCGGTGGAGGATACCGATTCCGTATTGAACCATAATTGTTCAATTATATTGAGATCGGGTGACTGTGCAGGCCAAAAAAGATCTTTAACTTCATCCTCGTGCTCATCAAACCAGAAATGGATAAATCTCGCTGCATGGACAGGTGCATCATCAACCTAGAAAATTCCAACTCTTGCAGGAAACAAAGCTTTCATCATAGGAAGGGCATTTCTCTGTGCTTCTCCCCAGAGATCCTTCCTTTCAGGGTTACGATTGGTCCAGAAGAAATCCACGACATGGCTGCCCATATCATGACAGATCCACTTCCATGCTTGACAGTTGGAAGGAGACAATCTCTATCATACGCTTGAGCAGGTGTCCTCCAAATATGCACCCGTCCTGTTGTAGGGAAGAGTGTGACACACGATTCGTCAGACCCTATTACTTTTTTTCACTTATCAATCGAGAAGGTTTTGTGAATGTGACACCACTGCATACGACGTCTACCAGTAACATCTGTAACAAGTGGCTTGGGAATTGCTGCTGTGCCTTAAATGACCTGTTTATAAAGGTGCCTCCTAACGGTAATCACTGACACTGGAGAATCCAGATGGGTATTGAGCTCTGCGGTCAAATTTTGCTATGGTTGTTCGCTTTTTAGACATTACAATCCGCTTCAATACCCGCCGGTCTCTTCCACTGTGCTTCTCTTTCCGCACACTATTTTGCTTTGACTATTTTGTCTTGCCGTGCTGTGCGCATGATAAAATGACTTTAGACACCGTACCTCTAGAAACACATTAAAGTTGGGATGTTTCGGTCACATTTGCTCCAGCTAGAAGGGATTCTACAATTTGGCCTCTTTGAATATCTGAATGATCCGACATTTTACGCTTTTGAAAAAATCCAAGAATTACAGAACTTTAATAAAGCTAACACATACTTCCAGAATATATATATTGCCTTTTATAAAAAAAAACCGGTGGCTATTATTATATTTTAATGCTTACGAAGCACATTCAAAAATGTCACTTTTATTCACAGGTGTTTCCATTATTTTGATAACCACCTGTAATTTTTGCTTTCTGTCTTTTCCCTAGAACATTGTTGTCATCAAGTATAAAGTTCAGCCCTTGATAAATTATTTGTAAGTTTATTTTTTAACCACTTAAGCCTATTTTATTACGTATGAACTTAGAAATGGAAAGAGACTGCTAGTATCCATTTTTGTACCATAAGGCTTTCGATCGCCTTTTTAGTGTAGAGTGTAACAAACCAGTAGAATTTTTCACTGACAGAATATAAAATGTAGAATATTAGATAATATATTTAAAAATTGTGTTTCAATATTAATTTTCTTCTTTTAACATATTCATTTCTTAGAAATTTGTAAATTCCTTGCAGTTTTGGGAAATATATCCCTAAGACTTCGAGAAAACTTTTTATAATTTCTTTATTCGTCTTTTGTTAAAATAACAAGAATTAATTTAAATAAAAAAAATTAAATAAGGAACACTTGATGACAATAAATTAGAATTAATTAAAAATTAACGCCTAATTATAGAAATACACGAGAATTTCACATTAGTAATATTGTGAGTTTTAAAATTTCCGACAAATTAATAAAGGTTTTCTTATTCATCTTAATAAACATATGCTTTTTTTAATTTAAAATTTTATTTTTAATTTTAATTAGTTCAAACATATTTTCAGAAAACAATATCATTTGATACACATATTAAAAAAAGATACGACATTTTTAAAGTAAAAAAAAAAAACTTACTGACGTCATTTTTAATGCCAAGTGATCAAAAACAATATCTTCTAACAATAAAGGTGTGCATGTGTGTGTGTGTGAGAGTGTGTGTTTGGCACATATATTTGGATAGTGGAAATGTGCATCTCAGAGCGATTTTTCATTTTAATTAATTAAAAATTAAGCCGATTTTTAAAGTAACATTAGAAACTTCTAAAAATATTCTTGTACGAATATTTCTCTATGTTTCAAAATTTTAAAAATTGCCTTTTTAATGATATTAATTTACTAGTCGTGCAATTTCGTTTTCGCAATTGCTTAAAACTATTTTTTGCTTCATTTCCAACAATATGTTGCATTATTACCTGAAAATGTAAACCATTTTCGTTGCGTTAATAAATATTAAGTCTTACCAGTATGCGTATCTTCGAATCTTGAAAACTGGAGAAGAGGGATTCTATTGAATGCATGTGTAGCAGACAAATAAAAAAAATTGAGTAACTGTACCGTGAAATTTATACGGTAGATGAATCGTGTATTTACCTTTCCAATATCGCTATGATGATCAAAAGATTCATCTACACAATAAAAGAACTTAAACAAGACAATTAAAAATATTTGGTTTTAATGTCAGAAAATATGGAAGTTATATCTAAACGATTTATATGAAATCAAATGCAACTAATACTCCGGGTGAATCAGCTGGTCGCCGGAAATGACTAATAGGAAAAATGGTTATTTATTTAACTTTAATGAAAACGGTAATACTCGCTTTTCGAATGAAAATATCAATACAATATATCTCGATGTTTGTTTGTTTGTAATTATGGCACTTGCCACGGACAAGCCCCGCCGTCAGAGACAGCTATCTTGATGTACATAGAGGAAACTCTGTCTGTGTCTCTCTATTTGTGTACCACCATGAGTCTTGTCCAATCTTTCATTCAATTTCCTGTAATTATTTTTTTTTTTGCAAATTTTAAAAAGTGTTTTCTAATTCATTTCAATTTCAGTACATAATGATTTTGTGTGTGTGTGAAGAATTCATTCCAATAACTTCGATTCATCAAATCATTGAATCGCTTTCTTTTGTTCAAGATAGAGTTATGATAAAAAAAAAGAATGTTTTTGTGTGGCATTGAATCGACCGTTTTGGGACATTTAAAAAAGAGTGATTAAATTTTAGTTCTTTTATTTCTTAATGTGCGCAATTTCTAATGAACAAAAGCAGTGATTTACTTTTTAAATTTTCTATTCAATTATTTATTATTCATTTTTTACGGCTTGTTAATGAGAAATAAGAATATTAACTGATTCGTCCTTTTGATATTTTCGTTTGTAAAAGAATATTTCTTTATTTATATACCGGGTTTGCATCTTCGTACTTTATGTAGCTAAATTGCGATTAGATTATGAATTGAAATCACATTGCGTTTGTTTTATTCTTCACTTCTTTATTTTTTTC
Organism: Argiope aurantia; assembly: GCA_026543865.1. Classification (NCBI taxonomy): domain Eukaryota; kingdom Metazoa; phylum Arthropoda; class Arachnida; order Araneae; family Araneidae; genus Argiope; species Argiope aurantia. The sequence goes on along the minus strand of JAPMOR010039662.1, from coordinate 719,652 downwards.
CTTTTTAAAAGACATTTTTTACTACAAAATTAGATGTAGGTCTGAAACAAATTTAAAATATGGTTTTCTGCTAGATCAAAGCAATAAATAAGATTTTAACAGGTTGGTATGATATTTCATACAATTGAAATTTTGAAATTTTCGATGGAAATTTTGTCAAAACTCAAAACGCATCAACAGTATGGTGATAAACCACCTAACAAATTTCGCCTATTTTTCGTCGTTTCATTTCCAAGTTATTGCGCGCGCATAACCATTGATGAATAATTATCAGGATGTCGGATTAAGTTTTGAATTTCAATAGAATCCACAGAATTAGTGTAAGTAACATATATCAAATTGCTATCTTTCAGTTCGTTGTTTTTATGTAAACAGAGATAGTGTACTCACATAATATTGAAATTAGGGCGTTTTGCTTTCCTGGAAGTTTAAAGTTGAGATATTTATTAAAATCTCGAGACTGAAACTTTTTACAAGAACAGCAAACGTACAAAAAAAAGGGAAATATTGACTATCTTAGGAGAAAAATCATCTGTGAGCAAAGAAAAAGGCAATTAAAAGTATTGCCCCAGAAAATCTAAATGTACTCCTTTATATTTGTAAGCATCTGTTATTTATTCGCCTTAATAGAAAAACTTTCCAATTTCACATTATGTTGACTGATAATCTTAGCCCAAATGAGAGTATCTTTTGGTTAATTAAAAAGTCATAGCTCATCCCATCATAAATCTTTGCTGAAGATAAAGGACTAAAAGGATCTGTCTCTGCTAAAATGTTTCTTTTTTTTATTAGCACTAAATTGAAAATGAGTAGGTTTGTTATAATCCTCCACAGAACGAATAATCCCATTCAAGAAAAATTATTTCCTTTTCCAAATATCCCCCGAAGTAAGTAGTAAATTATTTCTGTGCAAAGTGTTAATTTTAATGAGTCATTAAAATATGTTGGTGCTGGTTTCAAGGAGGAATAAGCATAATTTTCTTTTCAAAATTTTCGTAGTGATTTCACAGTTTTATTTTATTTTTGATAGCTACACACAAATAAGAAAGGATTATACAAGGATTAGAAATCTGTCATGTGTTTTGAAATAAAAGTTTTTGAATTCTTTTAAAGGATGCATTTCAGCTGTAAAACTGTTACTTTAAATATTATGTTGGATCTTAAATATGAACAAGTGAAATAAAATTATTGATAAACAGTTATTTAAATTCACTTTTCTTAAATTTGTAAAGATAGTATTTTGCATTGGATTTTCAATTAATACTTGAATGTTCTGGATTTTTGAAAATTTGTACAATTACGCATTATAGACAAAAATATACTAATTTTTTTATTTTCATAATATAATTATCGATTAATCGATTAATGCAACTGAAGTGATTCTGTATCACAAGTTCCAACTGGTGGGGAATTTGTAAAAATTTAAATTTAAGAATAGAATACTGAAATTATAAACGATGGAAGAGCTAAAAAATGCAAATATCGTGTATAGGCTGAACCATCAAATTGAAAGTGCTTTAAAATATAAGTGAAAAAAGCTTTGTGATCTTCTAATTGGCACAAAAGATCATATGAAGACGTTGCTAGTATGAACAAATTTTTGCGATTTTCTAACATTTTTTCTTTAGGCACTTACAATGTTTATTCTATTAAGACATTATTCGCGGTATTTTTTTATTATTATTAAATCGCGGTATTTCAGTTATGAACTGAAGACTAAAAGTATTAGGAAGCAATTAAAAATGATTTGAATGCAAAAATCTATTTTATTTATTTATTTATTTATTTTTACTAAACAAATAAAGGAGTGCTTTTGAAAAGAATTTTTTCCAAATTTATTTAATCTGTAAAATAAAATTTCTTATTGAGTCTTGAATTAATTACATCGGAGTTTACAAAAAATTCTGATTTCTAATCTCATTTTGATTGTAAATGAGAACTATTGGCTTACTCAAAGTATTTCCACCCATTGGAATTCTTCTTATTTGAAATCATTAGATGATTTCGTGTTAATATAAAATAGGCGTATGTGGGAAATGAGCAATTAATACTTCAAAGCCATCCTTGTCGACATTCTCAAGGCTTTTTTTTCCTTTTGAAAAATAAATTGAGTTTTTCCTTTTGATTTAAAAAAATTAGATAGCTAACATTATTTAAATTATGCTATTACGGGTTCTAAAGACTTTATTTCAATGTTTGGTGAAACTGAGTTAATAATATATATTAATAAGAAAAATATCGTAATAATAACGAAAGATACGAATTGAAGAACTTACAGGGGAAAATATAATTAATATCTAATGAAGTAGAATGATGCATATAATTTATCGCTCATGAGTTTATATATATATATATATATATATATATATATATATATATATTCTCAACATAAGATGCAGTAATTTTCCATGTTTTCAGCCTCTCCTTTATTACATTGGAAGAGTTTTACTCTCTTGAGTCTATTATTCGCTTCGCTTCTGATTTGTGGTAATACAGAATGCAGCTTTTAAGTTTTTCGGTTGATCTAGTTATGTTCTTTCACCATCTCGATGTCATTGCTCACCACTTTTAGCCCTATAATCTTTACCAGAGATAAAATCTTGTCGATTCACAACATTTATCCAAACCTTTCCGAGTAGCGTTCGACAACGCTTTCCAGCCAAAATTTCTTTGGTGCATATAAAAGGACTATTTTTTTTTCAATCAAGCACTCAACACCGACTGATACAAACCAATTCAGCATAGGACGTCAAGATGTCTCTTCACCACTCATTATGTGAGTGATGAACAGACAGCATCATTAAAATCACTCGTTCAGTGAGTCGCTTTCTCTTTAAGTGATGTTTGACTGTAATAGATATCTAATAACAATGGATGAAATTTGCAAAAATCAAATTAAATAAAAAGTTAAAAGTCAATAAATATGCATTTGTTAATAAGTAAGGAAGAACAGTTGAAAAGCATAGATTTATAACAATGCGCTCATATTTTTACTATGTAGTTCTTGGCGGACAAATAATACGCGTGTTCATCGATTGTTTCGAAACATTTTCTGAAAAGGTTATTTCCGAGAATTCTTTATTACTATCCTCTTTCCTCTCCATTTTGCTGAAGTGCCAGCGAAGTCTTATTGCTTGGGTGGAATGCTGCCTGGTGAATTCTGGAATGGCGCTGATCTATGTCTCTTCTTTTAACCTATGTAGGAAAGAGAAGGAATGCACTGTTTGAAAAAATGGGGTTGGGGGGTTCCGTGCTTATTTTTTCTTTCTTCGCTACAGTTGCGATTTCTGACGGAGGCTTCCACTAAAAGGTGTCTCAAAATTAACGCGAAATTTGAATTTGCCACCTTTCATGCAATAAAGTGCTGGCAACCCTATTAAAAACGCCATTTGACAGCTGATAGTTTAGAGTTACTAAAAATGAAGCTTTACACGATAGGTGATTTCATAGTTGTACAATATTTCAAAAATATTGAAAGTCTGGCGGCCACAATTCGAAAATTTCTGAATTGACTCCTCCTAGATCGTGTGATTTAACACCATTGGATTTCTTTTTATGGGGTTATTTGAGGTCAAACTCTATGAAAAGAATCCCACAAACACGCGTGCATTGAAGGAAGAAATTCAATACTGTATCAATAAAATTCGGTCACATTTATGCAAAATAATCATGGAAAATTTCGACAAAAAAGTGTGCATGTGGCAACAAATGCGAGAAAGCCATTTCACCTATGTGTTATTCCATACATAACCCTATCTTTTGCCCTTTACGATTCATTAAACACATAACAATTTAAAGGAAAAAACTGTACTTTTGTAATTTAATTCATATCTTGCGTTAACGCCCTGTTCTGTCATATATCGCTTCTTCTTTACTAACCCTAAACTATCAGCTGTCAAATAGTTTTTTAATAGGCTTGCGGACCCTTTACTGCACGAATGGTGACAAATTCAAAGTTTACGTTAATTTTGGGACATCCTTTACTTTGGAGTAGATTAAACTGCTAGCTCTATTTGCATCAATTTTTCCTGAGATTTTTTTTCTCAATTATTGGAACTCTTCGAGGGAAGATTAAAACTTTACGTATATTGGGAAACCTTTCTTTTCTTGTTGATTTTGAAATAGCCTCCGCATTGCCATTCCATAGCTTTCCTGTATATTCGTATACCAACCTAAATTCAAGTGGTTTTTCTGATGCTGCTGTATTTAGAATTCTGTGATATGGGATGATGGCTTCCATGGTCATATAAGGTTTGATGTAACAAAATAATTAAAAATATAAAATGCAAAGATCTTGTACAATCTCTCATTTTAAATTTGCTTCCAGAATTTCGTACAAGAATGAAGAATTGCTATTGCAATTTCGAATATCAAAAAATTAAAATGTTATTATATTGAGTTGTTTTATCATTTAAATCGCTAATTTAATTTGAAATCTTAATCTTGCCAATACGATTTTCAGATAAATTTTTAAGAAAAAAATATGAACTCATTTACATTTTCATGTTTATTTACATTTGCTTTGCATAATCAGCCCCAAGATTCTTCTTTTCACAAATATAAATACAACGACAAATTGTTTTAAATTCTTAAATTTTAGTTTAAAAAATTATTTCATGCAAATTTTTTTCAAAAAAATCTATGAAATATTTTCCATTTTTTATTTCCATCTGTTTTGCATAATCTGTTTATAGATTCTATTCTTTTTGTAAATGAAATACATCGGTAAATTGCTTAAAGTTCTAAAATTTTAGTTTAAAAATGCCGAAATTGTTAGTTAGATAAAAAAAAATTGTTTTAAATTGTTAAATATTAAATTAGTTGCTATCAAAAATTTCCTACATTCTGTGTACAATTTTCTTGGAGGAAAACTTAGCTTATTTAAACTATTCGTGAAGTTTTCTAAAATTAAATTTGTTTAGTTTAATTGAATTAGTCTGGACGCTGGAAAAATTTTATATCTAAACTGAAATTCGAGTTTCGAAAGCTTCTTCGAAATATGTTTGAGAGCTAAAACTGTTTACCAAACTCTTGAACTCCGTTTCTGGATTTCTCGAATTATTACGTAATTCAAATATTGAAATTGAAGCATTTGATAAAAAAAGTTAATAAAGACAAATTGATACAATTTTAAAATTTTCCATTTGTTATATCATTAAAGTTCGTATCTCGACGAAATTGCTTAATCATATTTGGATTTATTTCCTCGTTGATAAAATATAGAGCACGCATTAATTGTGTATTGACAAAAAAAACCAAACGATTTCATGCATATATTATGTTTGCGGAAATAATATAAATAAATAAAATTGCATCTAATTTCTTAATCAAATATTGAAACTATTTTTGATTGTCCATAAAAATGAGGAAAAGATAGGCAAAAACTATTCTTGTTAGAAGCTTATTCATTTTTGTAAATAAATAGAGAAATTAACTTTTAAAATTTTAAATACAATCAAGAAAATTATTTCAGAAAATAAAAGAAAACTATAATATAATATACTTTTATAAATACAAATGTACGTTTCTTTAAATTTTCTACATTTTCGAAGCACTTTCTCATTCTGCATTTAAATTTTTAAAACTTTATTTCTTTATTCATTTCTTGAATTGGCAGCAATTAATGTGTTTTTAATAAAACTTAAAAGACTTAACTAACTTTCTGTCAAAAATGATTGAAAACCTTAATGCAATGACAAAATCTTTGTAATTTTGTATTGACAAAAAAAAATGTTTAAATTTTATCTTAAAAACAGTTGAGTACCTTCCAATTTAAAAGAAAAGATTCAGATAAGAATATATGATAGAAACTATTTGCATAAAAGATTTAAGACGCATAAATTTATCCAATTAAATATTAAAAATACGTTAAACATTTTTTATAATCTATTTACTATTTTACTATACAAATGTAAATTGTAATTTCAATTTTAATCAAATCAATGCAAAGAATTTGAGTTTTTAATTAGTGAAGTTCATATTGTTGTAATTGGCAGAAATACCTTAAGTTGTTACATGTAAAATCTACTTTGATTTATCTGAGATATTAAAAAAACGAAATTTAAAAAAATGAATATTCGTAAAGTTTATTTGTATTATTCCTTTCTATAAAAATTTGTAGTTACCAAATATTTAATTATTCATCATTTAAGACTATCATATAAATAAAAAAAGTTCTTATGATGGTGTATGAAAGATTTTTAAACTCTAATTTATAGAAATTTGGAAGAATGTGCACCGTAAAGCGTCATCAATGAACAATGTCGCCATGAACTGATAATTTATCAAGCACCTAGGAAACAAAAAATACTAGGGTATACGTGTGTATAAAAGAGTATCTGGGAAGCCAATTTATAGAAATTTGTAAGCATGTGCTTCGTAAAGAGCTAGCTATGAACAATGAACTCAATTGTTGTCATGAACTGATAAGTTATCAAGCACAAAGGAAACAAAAAATACTAACGTGCGCGTATAAAAGATTATCTGGGAACCCAATTTATAGAAATTTGGAAAAATGTGCTTCGTAAAGCGCCATCTATGAACAATGAACTCATTTGTTGCCATGAACTGATAATTAATCAAGCTCCAAGAATACAAATAATACTAGCGTGCATGTATAAAAAATATCTGGGAACCCAATTTATAGAAATTTTTTACGAGTTATGAATTCACAAGTTATTTTGAAAATTTTATATAAAAAATTTATGAATGGCGTTGTTTCCTAGTAGCACACATATATTGAACAATATTGTATGATATCAAACAATGTTATAAATATTTTATAACATTGTTGACTATCAAAAAATATAATATACTATCGCACAATATTGTATGATATTGTCCAACAATATGTGCTACCTGGTTCACCTTTGAAACATGAACTTTAAAGTAAAACAAAAATCACTTATACAAAGAATAAAACTTCACCTCTGCCATTGTATAGCAATGATGAATTTAATTACAAAGAAAGAAAATGGAGAAAATAAGATTGCCTAATAAGAAGTTTTGATTTTCTGATACACTGTTTTGATGTATTCCAAAGCTTTGGTATTCAAAGTTAACATTAGAATGACAAAAAATATACTATAATAACAACATTTCTTTGGTAGAAAAAAGTATGCCCGGAATAAATGACTCGCTTTACCTCATGAACTAAAGGAATCTGAAGAAATAGATTAGACAGGGATTTTTTCCGATTTAAGATGAAAACTTGTTAATCTCTGCATTCTAGAACTATTTGGCAATGGCATTTATTGAAACAACAACCTAATCATTAATGATGCTGTGAATATACTGAGAGTTCCCATACTGTTGATATATCTTCAAATTCAATTTATTCTTCACCTTTATACAGATCAAATGAATAGTTTACAGTTTAAAGACGGTGATTCGAGAAACATTTCCATTGCACTTCCTTTCACGAAAGACAATTTGAACGAACAAAATATTCCCATGAAATATTCTATGAACGGATACGGTAACTTTCAAGGAAATATTCAAGTAAATAGGTACAATCATCTCATTTTAATTTTTCAAAAATGATACCCTTGCATGAAGTTACCACAGGTTGCTTAGTATATTGCACATTATTGTGCATCATTATATCATATTATTCAATATTTAACAATATTATACAATATTGAAAATATTATTTAATATCAAATATTATTGTACACTATATGCGTGATCCTGAAGACGTTTAGAATTAAATCAAAATTTTGATAGGACAAATCCAACAAGGCTTGTAACCACTTCTATCAATTATAAATGTCATTAATATATTCTGATTATGTTTGCTAAATTCAGCCAGAGCATCGAGAACATCCCTATCACTGGAAAAAACTCATTTTATAAATGAAACACGTGCTTCGGAAAAGTTTCTCTTCCTCAATCGTTTCATTTCAATTTGAAATATTCGATTGAAGCAAATACAAATATTTCAGTTTGTAACGATATCATTTGTTGGCTTCTCTTTCCTTCATAAAGGGAGTTTTGAAATTCTTATTTAATTAAAAAAAATAATTACAATTTTCCATAATAACTCTGTAGTATAAAATTGCAATTAAAACATTTTTTATTCTACATTAAAAGTTAGAAAATTAGCTTCCCAATGACACCCATTTTATTTCTGTGCATTTTAATCCTAATATATTTTTTCAAAAGTAGTTTTAAAGACTTTTTTGCGATATTCTTTTTAAAAAATATTTTGCAGGAAGGTATAGAGTAATCAGGTGGAATATTTTAATATTTTTCTTATGGTTAAGTGAAAATAAACATTGGATTTGCTAATTTATTGTGATATATTTCTATTTAATCTTGAAATGCAAAAAACCGTTGCATCTAAAGGCAATCCAACCGGAGGTAAACAAGACGGCCCAATCAAGGCTAAGTTCCCAATGTTTCTGATTAGAGGTTGAAATCGCTTTCACTTTAATGACACAGAGCAAATACCCAATGTGCTTTTGGTTTTACTTCAAACTCAGTCCCCTGGAAAATAACTCGTTCCTTATTTCCAATCCTCCGGCTTTTCTGCGCATGCTCATTCTGAATGGCTACTCATTTTCTTTCCTTTTCTTTTCCTTCAGAGGGATCGTTTGGCTAATTTGCTGTACATTTTTTTATTAAAAAAAATGAACTTCCAACATTCTTCTTTCAGCTTTACGTTCGAGTGTTAATTAAATAGTATCAAATCGACTGCGTTTTAAATGTTTAGCAAATACCTTAAGACATAATATTTAAAATGTCTATAAAATCGAAACGTTTCCTGAAACGATAAGCGATTAAAATTACTTTTTTATATTAAGTTGGAAAAAAATCGGATATTATAATGAGTTCTATGATGAAATATTTCCATAATAATAAAAAGAATGTTGGTATGTGTTATTAACAACGACTTGAAATATCATAACTGTAGTTGGACTATAAAAAAAGTACTTAACTGTTTTTAATGTTTTGATAATCATTATTAAATATTTAATTTAACTTTGAATAATTTATATTCTAGTTTCAAAAAGCATAATTTTAAGTATGTAGTATTCTTTTATCTTAATATGAAAATCCTCATGGCTGAGTGTGTGTGCGTGTGTGTGTGCGTGCGTGTGTGTGTGCGTGCGTGTGTGTGTGCGAGTGTGTGTGCGTGCGTGCGTGCGTGTGTGTGTGTGTGTGTGTGTAAGATCTTCCACATCTTTTCCGAAACAAATGGGCCTAATTCAACCAAACATTTTTCATTTATTATTTAAGGCGGAAAGAAAGGATACTCTCAATTTTTTTAAATTGCAAAAATCGAATAAATATTTAATTAAATAGAAATCATTCAAATTTTTACCGAATATCTAGCAGTAATTAAAAACAAGTTATTCTACTAGAAATTTTGTACGACCTAACAATGCAAATTTTATAATCTTAATGGTGTAATATGATAAATGGTGTCATTTATCATATTTGCATATAACCTTATCTGTAATTTCCATTAATTTTTCAAAGTTATATAAATAATTGGTTAAATGTGTAAGAGTTTTAAGAACAAAACAAAAACATATGAAGAACTTCTAAAATGTATTAGCAGAATTCTCGAAGAACATTTAAAGAAAAGTTTAAAAACAATCAGCAATTTATAACAGGAACAACTATTGATTTGTCTTATTTTCATATTTTTACAAACGAAAAATTAGTTAATTTATTGTTTCGAAACAATCATTAATGCTCATCTTATACATCAGGACTTGCGAACAAATTTGAAGTATTTATCTTTATAATAAACATTTAACGTGTGGGTCTGAGCATGTGTCTGTGTTGGCATCTTACAGACAAGACCATTTGACCTAGATCCCCCATTTGATCCAACTTAATATACATATATATTTTGAAGTATGGGAATGTATAACTGTTATTTCTTTAAATTTTAATTAATAATTAAATGCATTTATGATATTTTTTTCACGATAACTTCTGAAATTAAAACAAAAATTATTTTTACATCATCTTAAAATTCAAAAAATTAATTTTTCAATGATGCCAGTGTTTTGGTGTATAAATATTTTTTTCTTGCATGTTCAATCAATTTTAAAACTTGTCTTAGGCGTATTTTTTACTAAGAGTTTTAATAATTCTGAAAGAATATTAAATCTCGATTGAATTATCACAATCGTTAAAAAAAATCTGAAGAATTCTGGAAAAGGACCGAAATTGTTGATAAAATTCACTATTAAATTGGCAATTATATATTTGTTTTTGGTTTATTATCCGAATTATTATCCCATTCTTAAACAAATAATTAAAATCAAGTGATACATTTACTTAAATCTCCAAATAATCCGTAAAAGAAATTTCTATTTAAAATATTACTAACATGAAGAAAAAGTTCCTAATTATACATTGTTTTACGTTAAAAATCTGTTTTTTTTTATGAATTTATGGGTCTTGAAATATTAAGAGAAATGCATATTAAAATGAACAGAATGATGAAATGCTTTCAAGACGGAATTATATATTGATCAAAATTTTAAAAATATCTTATTAAAGAAACCATAAAAGCTAAGTTACTAAAATATTTAATTAAAAGTTTTAGAGACTATTAATCTCGAAATATCAACTGGTCGTCAAAGGTGGGTATTATAAGAAATTTTTTTAAAATTACCAATCAGTGGTCTTTAAAAAGCGTCTGGATCAAATGATATTTTCATTTTAATAAAAAATAAAAACATTGATAAAATACAATTATAAAAGGATTTTGTGCTTTGTAATATTGTACACTAAGGTAGTTTTTGTATTAAAAATATTAAACACATAAGAATTTATTTTCGAAAATGCTAAATACATCAATTAGTTTTATGTATTTACTTGTTATTATTCATAACAAAAGAAATGCTATTTAACACAATAAAGTCCCCAGACATTAATGAAAATAAATTAAACAAGGAATAAATTTATAAGTTCCTTTATGAAAATGCACATTCTAATATAATGTCTTATGATTTCATGGTGAATAGTAAATAACAATATATACAAGATATGGCATAAAGCACATAAAATAAAACTTATTGTCAATGTGCAAAAATCAAACATTAAATTATCTAGTTTTATTTCTATTATATTCTCATTCAGCACATAAATATGATAATTTATAATCAGAAAATGCTATTATATTTAATACATACATTTTGAACATTTCATATAAACTTTTTATTTCTACATACACAGTATTCTTTACTACTTTGTTTTGGTTATACAGTGTAGACACACGATGAAAAATAACTTTTCACTTGGAAGTGAACACAGTGTTAAATAGCAGAAACATAGTAGCTACATAGAAATATAATTCAAAAATCATACAGAAGGGAATCATTTAATAATCATGGCAGAGAATAAAATCCTATTTATTTTTGATGAAAATTCTTCTTTTAATCTCACTAAGTATTAATATGTAAATAAGTGCCCTTTTTGAAACGTGTGCATAAAGAAATAAAATAATTTTGAATATATAAATAAAATAACTTTGAATTCAAAGCCACCAAGGAATAAAAAATCCAATAATGGCTTTACAAATTATTTCTTAAATAAAAAGAAAAAAAAGGTCTGGAAGCATGTCTGGAATCTTGAATGGAAGTATGTTGTTGATATTCCTAATGTCTGAAATGAGTGATCAAAATAAAAATATCACCGAAAGGATTGTATATAGCTGTAGAAGTTGAAAAAATTTCACGATTTATGGCTTTATCTAGAAAAAAAAGTAAATTCGAATAATTAAAATAACAGTACATTTAATCAAACTAAAGAAATAAAAAAACAAGAAATGTATAGTGAAATGGCACTCGTGAAAATTAATATTAACAAATTGGGAATATTCAGTGATAAAGAGACCAGATTCAAAATGTTCATCTGATAATCTGTGTTTCTTTTATTTGTCAAAGAAACAATATTACTATTCTGGAACATTTGATGGATTATTTTCAGCAAACAAAACAGATTATCTTCCACTATAAAGCGAAAATATCTTTGTAAGTAAGGCATATATGCATGAAAAAAATTTGAAAATCAACTTCTGATCTGATTCCAGAAAATCAATTATTTATATTTTGCCATACAGCATTTTAGTTGAGTCAGTGAAAATAAGTACTTTTAAAGATTAACTCCAAATATAATTTTAAGAAGATTATACTTGGATTCTGATTTGTAGTGAATTGAAACCAAGATGCAGAGAATTTTACAATACAGATGATGTGTGCATTCATGGTTTGGCCTGAAATCTCCCTAAATGACCACGCTCTCCTTTCTGTATTGTATGGAAGAACTTCAAATGAGGTTAGATATCTAGATAAGATTCTGGGTGTATATGTGTTATGGTTTGGTCTGAAATCTCTCTAGATTCGCATACTGGCCTTCTTTTAAATATCTAGATAAAAGTCA